>VXBW01007377.1:1161935-1229741 GCA_013400375.1 Thinocorus orbignyianus | reverse complement strand
TTTTTTTTTTTTTCCCCACAAAAACAGCATGGCATTTACAGTTTGCAATAGTTCATGAATTGTTTGCTATTACTATATATAGAGTCTTGCCCTGTGCTCATGTATGCAAGTGTTAACATTTGGTGGGCATGCAACAAAACCATCCTTTGCTGTTAATTTTAAATCATCTGTAGGTCTGTAGCATAATGAATGTAGAAGCAGCATGCAATCTTAAAAAAAAATAAATAATTAAACAATGTCAGTCAATTTTATGTGTAAGTGTAGTGTTCAGCAGCTAATGTAAAGTGCCTTCACTCAGTTTAGTCATTCGACCTGCATTGGATGTATTCCAGGGTAGTGCAATATTTACATGTAAATAACTGCTGAGGTATATAGCAATGAAAAATGAGAAGGTCAGTGTACCAAGAGACAACCAAATTATTTGTTAAAAAGCATTATTTCTTTCTATTAGTTTGATTATGAGTACAGATGTAACCAAGGTTTCTATTTTTCTTTCTGCTCTCAAATGCATTGGAAATTTTTTTTCATTTGTGTAAATCTGAACTCTGGGAAGAAAAAAATAATACATATTTTGTGTAGGCTTTTGATTAGGTTTTTTAGAGAAGCTGCATCTCTTCAGAAACAATCATCAGGCTTTTTCCGTCTAAAGTATGCAGGTGTATACAGGTACATATTAAAAATACATGACAAATTCCAGACTAAGTTCCTATTTATTGTTGGGTTTTATTTTCAGTAACTCCATCAAGCTAGTGAATCTGTGCTCTATATTTATCAGCACGTGGCTGACAGCAGCTGGGTTCATACATTTGGTAAGTATATTTGAAAATAGTTCATTCACTCATTCACTTTTTCTGATGGACCATATGCTCTCTGGGCTACTTTATTATCTGAAATTGCCTTACTCTGAGTAATCCCTTATCATATCTATAAAGTACAAGAAAAAAAGAAATCACAGCTTCCCCAGTTTTAGGTTTCTACTCAAAATTAATTCTGAATAAGTAATACATCATAAACCTTAGCAGTAAAATATGAGACTTGAGCTGATGCAACTTCTTGAATGATTACAATGTTCCAGTAGGTGGCAATGTTTCCTAAATAACTACCAGAGTGCTTCCTGGAAGGGGTTGGCAGAGCTGAAATGTTACTGAGGTCCTGGGAAATCAATGGTTGTGCCAGAAAAAAGCAGTTCTGTATTTTCACAAAATTAATGGGATTGCTAACATTCCGGGTAGCAATTTTTTAGAGCTTATTTCTTTCTCTTATATTTTTAAATTTCAAATCTTTTAATGTAACTTTCAGATACCAATAACATAGGGGTTTTATTTTTGTTCCACACTTAACAATACCTGAAAATGTAAGATAGTTAGTATAGAAGTACATATGAGTTCATAAATGAGAATAGACATATATGGTAGGTATATGTCAATTGTGTCTTTTAAACATTTTGAATCAGTAGCTTTTACTGTTTTGTTTGCTAACTATAAATAAACATGATTAAGTATCTGTCCTTTAAATACATTTTGTGATCAACTTAGGAAAATTTCCGGGTGCTAATGCCAATAAGTTATTCAGGAATTGTTTTATTATACCATATTATGATTTAATGATATTGATGTTAGTTCACCGTAAACTAATTGATTTCACTTGAGTTACCTTGAGCTGGATCCAGCTATATAAGGTTAAATTCAGAATGTTTATCTTCTTGTTATACTAGGTAGTAATTTAATTTTCACTCTTACCAAGATGCGCCGAAATTTTGGATGTTTTAATTTATGATACACTTTGCATTCATAGATGACTGTCTTGTTACACTCTTTTGTCAGTAACTTATGGTACAACTCTATTAATTCATTGTATATTTTCTTACAAATTTTAGGTGGAGAACTCAGGGGATCCATGGGAAAATTTCCAAAATAATCAACCGCTAACATATTGGGAATGTGTTTATTTACTGATGGTTACAATGTCCACTGTTGGCTATGGAGATGTTTATGCAAAAACAACCCTTGGTCGCCTTTTCATGGTCTTCTTCATCCTTGGGGGATTGGTAAAAACTATTACTATTAATAATCTCACTACTACTACTAGTACAGCTACCTTAATACTCAATCTTATATATCTCAGTGCTGTAATTAGAGAAATACCTGGTTTCACAAGTTAAAATTAGTTATAAAACTTTTAAATACGTTAATACAGCCTTTAATTTTTTTTGTGTAGATAAATATTTTGGCAGAGCTTGTTAAATTAGTCCACTTTAGTTGAGTCAGAACTTTTCTAATCCATTTAATTAAGTAATGCATGTGAATACATGAAGTGCCTTAATATTTCAACTTATAGTGGTATTTGTAGTCCTTTACTTTTTAGTGACTTGACTGTAGTGAATTTTTTTGAGGCTGCTATTGATACTTAAAGGCACTTTGCGGTTTCAGATGTCCTACCCACCCTTCTGTGTTCCTTCCCAGAATTCCAACAAACACTGTGGCTTTGGACAGCCTTAAAGAGCAGCTTGCCTTATCCAGATGATGGCAAACCACATTCTCTTTAATTTCAAACATCCTTTCATGTCATGTAGCACAATTTTTACTCACAATTTATCACATGGCCATAACCAGTATGCTTTTCGATAGCCAAAAACTCATGTTCTTTGTCCTGAATGTACATAGCACCAAAGTTACTAATTCTTATGTCAACTTTTCTATTATTAGCATTAGTAATTTTATAGAACCTGTTGCAATGTTATTCTCTAAAAGAGCAAAGTTTATTTTAATACTTAACACTGTGCGGGGTAAGTGCTTTATGGATGACACACAATACGTACTGTGCCTATACACATGTTTGTATATTGTTACTTTACTCTCATATATTGATTTCACATATACATTCATCTTAGGTGATATGTATATAAATAATGTTATGAATGCCATATATGAAACACAGATACATATATATGAGTATATGTATGAACGTAAATATATGCATTCCCCTCTGTATTTATTGCCATACGAAGACCATGTCAACTGGCAGCAGCTCTTTGAAGTATCCAGCCACAAAGAAGATGTTTGTTGGACAAAACATGGCAGAATAGTTTTTATTTTCTCCTCAAAATCTTTTTTTTTTTCTATCCCGTGTTATTCCAATCCTTTTAAAAACATGACCTTTTGCAAAACATTTTTTTGGGATTGGGAGGGTGATCTTTTTGTTTCTTGACAGGGGGAATATCCCCTGATTCCATCTTATTTTTTGTCTTATTTTGAATCCTAATCATGGGGGAGAGAAATCTGTCTTTTAAAATAGAAATGTAAAAGTAATGGTAATATTTGTTTTTGGTTTTTGCGGTGGACCTTGGATAGGTTTTTTCCCCTCCCCTCTTCAGGAAGAATTAGACATAACTGTATTTTATGATTAGATACAAGTTTGAATTAATTTTGCTCTTGTTTTGTTTTATGTGCCTGTTTTTCCTCTTTAAACCGTTCTCCTCAAAATCAAGGTATGCATCTTCTCCAATACCAACTTTTACATTGAGCCCTCTTGTTTTGTTTGATAAGAACTTTTACATTTTTAAAATTTTCTTTTTAAACAACTTCATAGATCTAATTCTTTTGCATTTTCAGATCTTAAAGATATATATCTTCTGAAAATATTCATCATCCCCCTTTCTTTGGCCTCTCTTTTTAGTCTTTTCTTCTGTCTCCTATCTTCTTCTTAGGCCATGTTTGCCAGCTACGTCCCTGAAATCATAGAGTTAATAGGAAACCGCAAGAAATATGGTGGTTCCTATAGTGCGGTTAGTGGAAGAAAGTAAGTATCCCAAGAGGCTCTGCTGCCTCTGCTGCAGTAGAACACTCTCTGCATGCCATTTTCTTTTTTTTTTTGTGTTTTTGTTTCATGCATGTAGGCAATGTTTGCTCGCTACGTGCCAGAAATTGCTGCTCTCATCCTTAATCGGAAGAAATACGGCGGGACTTTTAACTCAACCAGAGGCAGAAAGTAAGTCAAAAAAGACCAGGTGTGGTTGTGTGACTTTAAAGAGCCCCTGAAGGTGGTAATAGCTGACTCACAGCTTACAAGGCTGTACTCCTTGACATCAGATGTTACCACTGGAGAGTCGTCACACTATAATTAGAGACCTGGGCTATGCTATGGTACAAGTCACAACATTTTGTCCCTACTTCAAGAGAACCTGGATACCCCTAGGACTACAATGACATATCTTGTAAAAAATACTGCTGTTCCATATACAGTTAGCTTCTGGAACAAGGTTGACTTGTCTCTTCGCAGTTTTGGGCATCGGATTACCATGTGGTCATCTCTTAACTAAGTGACAAAGACAATTCACATGATTGCCAGACAACTCAGTTCTATAGAAAACTTGGGTTTACTGGAATGCAAAATATGAGATTTATGTCAATCCAGTTATTACATTAGACTGACTATGCAAGAAGTCTGATAGTGCTGTTTCTCATTGTCCAAACAGCAAATTCAGATCTCATCTAGCTTCTATTGATTTCATATGAATATTGCAAACACTTGTGATTTCAAGATCTATGACCAGGAATTTTAAAGTAATTCTCTCCACATGCTGTCTAAAGCTTATCTTAAGAGGAGCAAATAGCCTTAGTATCAATACAGTATGGAAAAAAAGCAAACATGTAAAAAACTTTACTTTTACCTAGTAGCAAAAGTTACATTTTAGCTCATTACATTTGTATTGAAAGCCTGCTTGTTTTCTTGAGCAAGTTAAAACCAGCTCTTTCTGGCATTCCCAGCATCTAGACCAGCTGGGATATAGCCTTTAATGAACTAGATGTACTTGGCGATATAGTAGTTTCTCCTCTATATCACCATTAGTGTTGCCATTTTTTGTTTAATCACATATCATTGTGACATTCACTGGTGGAGATATATTTGCCCTAAAAGACTAGTCCTATAGAATCCTTTCCATGTAACATATAGAAGATACTGCAAGAAACGCATCTAATTAAAGTTTCCTCTCTTTAAGAAGATAAGTTTTTTTACTTTATTCCTTTCAGTTCATCACTCATGCATATAACGTGCATCACCAATTTTATAAATGTGGATTATGGTTTTATCAGGTTGTTTCTCCTCTCTTTGGAGCAGAAAGACTGTAAATATCCAACAGAACTAATTCTATAGTACTATTTTACATCACTGGGTGGATAAATCAAGGATTTTTCTTTAGTTACAGTATATACTATTGTATGGTCAATAATGCTCAAACAAGATGACATTATTGAAAATTTCAATGCCTTCATTTTTTGAGATACGCTCAAATGTCTGAAGTTATTTTTTAGTATAAATGTTGGAAATTTGCATCATAAGTCACTTACATTAACAAAATGCTTAAATTTTTTTTTGAGATGGAGTAGTATCATTACTTTTCCAAAATGTTTATTTTTGACAGAGTCCTACTCAGTTTCATACGTGTATTTATTCTTAGTTTCTCAAAGAGAGAAGTTCTTCAAACACAGAATTTACACCTCTGGTTTTTTGAGGCTCAGAAGGAATTAGAGCAGAGGAGAATATGGTTAAAAACTATTTTACATAGAGAATTTTAGTCTCTCACATTCTACATTGTCACTAGTACCCAGCATTGCTCAGATGCCTCTAAACTTGGACCTGATCTTCAGTCAGAACGCCGCATCCTGAAAAACTGAACTCCAGATTACAGGCTTCTGCTAGCTTTGGGGCGTGCTTCGTTTTGTTTTTTTTTTCACCTTTTCATTTTGCCTTTATACGCACTATCTGTTTGTTTTTAGCTCATTCTGTCGTCAGTCCTTTTTCTGCTGTTCTCTACTGCTCATATAACTTGTCATTTGAAACTCAACTCTATCATCATCATACAAACTGTTCAATTAACTTTGTGCATTGTTCTCTGGTTCGATTATTAATTCCTAAGTAGTTTAAAGACGTCCTTTGCTCATGCGGGTCTTTCATCAGAGAATCTGAGCTTGGGAAGTGCACAGTAAAAAGCCATTAGCACGCCTTGTTTGATGTTGCTTTTGCAGTCAGTAGAACAAGATTGATTAAATGTTATGTTTGGCCAAAATTTAAGTTTTCATTTGGAATTCAGTGTTGAGAGAATGGGTTGTCAGAACCAATAAGTTTTCCTTTGCTTGAGATATGGGCATGTGGTAGTAATTAGCAATATAAGAACTTTAGTTGAGCAACCAAACATAGATTCTGGCAGCAAACATAATGAGAAAATACAGTTATTCTATTTCTAACGTCAGAAAGTTTCCAGATAAAATTAAATGCATGTACAAAATGAGAGCAGCTAAATTGTGTTACAAGATGTAGTTTCAACTCTTAAAATAGCAAATGTGTATACTTTTTAACTTTCACCAAAATAGATAAAAACATGGAATCTGCTTTGTAGCATTTGTATATATGTTTATACATTTTTTTTTTTCTGAAGTATGTCTGTGGAATAACATGCTTCTATATGATTGCTAGACATTTACTTGGGAATTTAAATTAACATATGATTATGTATGTTTTGAGGATTGCACTATATGGCTTTAATACTAAGGAGAGCCTTGCTATAGAACTGTTGACCTGTTGAAGCAGCCAGAATGTACGCATAAAATCTCAAAACTCCACTTACAAAAGAAGAAGAAGAACCAGCACACCGACAAGTTTGATCTCACAATTCATTTAGCTTTTCAGCCAATAAAATCCCCAAAGGACTCATAAACTATATAGGAATCATTTTGCACAATAAGTAAGCTTTCTTTTCTGTTAGATGAGACACATATATACAGAGTTCAGGAACAGAAGTAGTTCTGAGGCAGTGTGCAATTATCACTGGTTAAACTTACTAGATACTAGGCACTTTTGTTACAGAGGTCCACAGGGATTTTTAAATCCTAAATTTAATTTATAATCTCTGCTTTGTAATATATTCCTGAAATGAGACATCTCAAAGCAGGAATTTAATTATAGTCTTTGACTGAAGTTTCACCTGTTAAATAAACAACAGTACTCTCTGCTGCATATATAACAAAATGCATACTGATAGGTCTATATCAAATGTGAGGGAGACCAAAACTACGCATTTAATGTGTATTTAACAGGAAGGGTAGTAACTTTGGCACAACTACAACCTAGTGCAAGAAAAAATAAAAAAAAAAATAAAAGTTACCCAAAGAAGTAACAATCCTTGTCTTGAATTTCAGATGTGTAAGCAATGAGATCTGCCCTATAGGTGATGAGATTAGTGCTAAACAGCTGCTTTGCAACTGTTTACAGGTCAATTCATCAAAAGACTAATTTTTATACTATGTGTCCTGATACATCAGGATGTCAGTAAACGTGAAAAACTGGCCTCCTCAGTTTAGTTAGAACCAACAGGTGCTTCTTGACATAATCACCACTAAATACAAGAGACAGAGAAAACCAGACTGTAGTTACATAAACAGAAGATAGATTATATTAAATACATGCGCACACACACACACACACACACGCAAAATGTAACTGGGAAATGAAATTCAGGCATGTGAAGCAATTAGAACTGTAAAAAATATTATTTTTTCATACTGCTAAGAGACATCTTAGGATAACAGCAATATGGTTTCCAGAATTTTCCACATAGAATCCTACATAGCTTTTCTGTTCTTTCACATGAGCATAGTCAAGTCTATGCTTCCTGAAGATAAAAAATGCTTTTAGAATGCAAAGTAGACAAGTTTGTAATGAAGATCAACTTACTAATTACTTCATCACCAAGAATTATGTCTTTATACTGGAAAATATCTGCAAATACTATGTATCGCTATAACATTGTGAAATGTACTAGATCACTAAGAAATAACTAGTGAAAACATATTGAAAGAAGTTATTTTCATGTAAATTCCTAAAATAAATTAGGGACAAACAAATGCCATTATCAACAGGAAAAGTGGTTTTTAATGACAAAATGCTAGATACAAATACTGGACATAAAAACTAGATATAACATGTAGTTGGGTGGAGAAGGTAAAAAAAAACCCTGACCTTTTATTACAGCATTATAAAAAGTCTACAGTTTAGATTTTAGTTTAGAAAATTATATATAACTTTCTATATATAATCAGGGGAAGATTATTCTTTTTTGTTCATTTGACTTTTTATCATGATATATATGATATATCATGATGAAATATATATCTATAAAATCAAATTCTGTATAGTTTGGGTATTAATGATATTTCCTCTTAGCCATTTTTCTTAATAATATTGAGACCAGCAGCTGATTCCCTACTCCCTATCTACATTTAGGTCTTTTCTTTTTTAGGCTTTCAATTTGATTTATTCTGTTTAGTCTCTTTCTGTAACTTATCTGTAGAATTAATGAATTAGTATTCAAGGGATCATTTTAAAGTGAAGTACCACAAAAGAATTAAAAGGTATCTGCCACTCTGTTGCCATAGCTGAGAGAGTGTTTTTTTAGAATGTATCAATAAGCCCACAAGGTTAGTTCATGCCTGCATACCTCTGGAAGGCTGGAAGAGGCCGTGACCACTTTGTCTTTGGACAATTTTCTGAAGTGCTCCAACTAACCTCTTAACTGTAAAATGTACACTTTAAGTCTTATGAGGTTTTCTTCAAGAAATTATTTGGTTTAGACAAGTAGAGTTCTGCTGTTGCACTCTTTATATGATATTTGGAACTTACATATTAAGTCCTAGCCAAAAAAGGACTTACCAAATCATCTGTAAACCTTCCCCTCTCCCCACCAAAAAACCCCCATCGAGGTCTATTTATTTATTTGTAATATTCATATTACTGAGGTCTGGTCTGAGGTTTGGTTAAAGATCCAGATGTTTTTTTTCCTCTACTAATTTATAATTAATCTTTTATTTTGCATTTACTTATTTACTTGAGAATCAAGATTGTTTTTATTCAGTTATTTCATTTCTGTATTCATGTGTTCCTATGATCAGACTGAATTTGAATTCTGTGAAATATTTTCCAGTTGAAGACATGAGGATATTGTAAATCAGCCTGCACAAAGATCTAGAAAGCATATGGAAATAACATTTGTAAACAGATGAATTGAAAAGGAGACTGCATAACTTCATGGGGTTTTTTCAGTCTTTCCTCTACACTGAATTAACTTTTAATTCCATTCTTTTTGCCTTTTTTGAAACCGTTGTCAAATCCAATAGAAACTCTTTACGAGGGCAGCAAACAGAACAAGACTTCACAGGAATAGATATTGGCAGAGAGAGGGATTATTATTATTTTATATACATGCATATATATATATATATACACATTTTATATTACACGCATGTGTATATATAAACTGCTTATCGTGTCCCAATAGTAAATATTTATGTTAAACTCTGTTAAATATTCAAAAGATTAAAAAAATTATGCCAGTGGCATTATCATAGTTAATATATAAGATGAAAAATTGTATTTTAATTAAATTATAGTTTTTTACTGAATAAGCCAGTAAAACCTCTTGTTTTCCTTCTCTCATGATCTTCTCTGCTTCCCAGAGATTTCTTCAGATTTCTTAAATTTACAAGCCATAAATTAGCAAATCATCAACATATCAACAGGAAGAATCATCTGTTAAGAGATTCCTTCCAGAAGGAGACATGGGATTCAATAACTCAACTTCACAGAGAAAAATAAAAACTGCAGACAGATAAATATGGTAAACAGAAAGACAAACAGATAATTGAAGTTGACAGGCCATCTTGCACTCATTAGACATTTGAATTTGATTAAAAATTAGAAAAAAATAATTAGGGCTTATCCAGATACTTTGGCAGAGGTCCATTTGCTGCAGTAATGAGAGGCATAGCTCCAAAGAAAGTGACATTAGATTATTATATTAAATAATTTGATACAATATGTAAGATATTATTTTCCAGTGGGACGAGAATGTAAAAAGAGAATTGGACATGTATTGCATTATGATCCCCAAGGGTGTCTCTATTTCCCATCTGCTAGCCATCCTTCTAATCCCACTGAAATCTCACTTAGTGATAAAGAAAATTTGATGAGTGTTAAATAGTCTGACAGAACTGACAGGACAGACCTCTTCCCCTCCTCCACCCCCCCCCAACTTTGCATGCTTATTAAACTATATCCGTTTTTATGACAGCAAAAAAGAAATGTGGGAAGGGACATTTAGCAATATTATGACTTAAATGTGTATTATAGGTCTCAAATCACGTTCCATTCCTACAACAACACTAATTTTATATTTCTAGTTAAAATTATGACAATTTCTACTTTTGCTTCTCTCTGCCTAAACTTTAAAAAAACTTTTGTGTTTGGCATCAAAATAGCAGTTGTTGCTGTTCAAATTTTGACCTGAGAGGGACTGAATGTGGTTTGTACATCTGCTGATCTGCCATATTCCACAAAATATGCAGTCATGACTTCAACTGTGAACATTTCAAGGACTGCAGTGTTAGGTGGCAGAAGTGCTTGATTAATCAGCAAGTTTCAGTGAATTACAAATTTTTATTTTCACTCAGATCCTGTTGCAGAAAATTTTGGGGTGGTTTCTGTGGAAAGAAACGCATTGGTTCTGATTGTGAATGTAATGCTCAAGAATCTTAAAGACTTCTGCATTGCTTACGAAGGATTTAGTTTTTCACTTGCTGAACATTTAAAAAATGCATAAGAAAATTTGAAAATGAGTAATGGTGGGAAGATAGAAGGAAACTCATTTAAGGGAAAATGTGTCCAGTGGATTTAAAAACTTATATCAGGCTGTCTTGTGTGTGTGATACCTGCTGCACAAAATAGAAGGAGGAAGGAACCCTAGGGTTTGGAGAGATTGGAACAGTAGATTAAGATCTATGCAAAGAAGATGCTAATGCTGGAGATGTGGTTTACTACTGCATTTTACTGTAGACTTTCTGGTATGGACACCTTTGCATGCCATATAATTTAACAGTTTTTATTTCTATTTAGACTAAATTAGTCATAGAGTCATAGGATGGTTTGAGTTGGAAGGAATCTTAAAGATCATATAGTTTCAACACCCCTGTCGTGGGCAGGGACACCTCCCACTAGACCAAATCATATTTCTTGTGATGGTGTAGATGTGTGGTGTCTAAATAATGTGATATTTTATATGAAAGCAGAAATATACTAGGTAATGTTGCCATCAAGACTGAATGAAAGGAGTCAGAGGTAACTTTCAAACACCTGACATGAATGATATCCCACTTATATTAATTTGATGTGTGATCCAGTGCTGTTCCACTGGTCCGTACTGTATACCACATACTGAATGCAGCTCTTTAAGTGGCTTCTGATATTAACTAATTCCTTTTTCTTTACTCAAAATATAAGAGAGATTCCAAAGAGCATGGAACCTATTGGCGAGAACGGATAGTTTCTGTCAGAATTAATCACAACAGCCCCAGCACAGGTGCCCAAACTCACTCTGGGTCCTAAATAGTTGGCAACTGAAGTTACCAGGTCCAATTTACAGAAATTAAAGGCACCTCAGACATGTTCTCACACACTGCAGTCAGATCTCCAGTCTCAGTGTAGTCATATTCTTTTATAAATTTAATGTTGAAACGTATTTGAGAGTCAGTGCTTTTGGCTTCTCAGTAACTTCAACACTTGAAATTTTTAATCCTCCAGGAGTAAAGAGAATAATGAAAAACTACTTTTTAACAAACAGTTGAAGGAAAATAAATATTAAAATAATGTTGCTGAGTTGTTACATGCTTGACAGGCAGTTTGCTATATCTTTGAATATTTTTGACTTCTCTGTGTTAGAATAATTCTGGAATTTGACATGAAAATCAGAGTGAGAAAACAGAGAGCTTACAGTTGAATTTTTTTCAAAAAACATCATGCCTTGATTTCAGAACTCTGTGTTCACAGATATAAATGACAATGTAAAAAGGCAAGTTTGGGAGTAACACTTTTTAGTTTCCTGTTAGAGGTATTTTTTAAATACCAACTTGATGTGTCTTTTTTTTTGGTCCATAAATGTCTGCTCTAGATGAGTTGTTCTCAGTTTATACTTTTGTTGTGTATGCATAGCAGAGGTTTTTTAAACGTTTAAAGTATTATAACATTGTTCTGGTTCATTATACACATTGACTAAATAAGTTGTTTTGTGTTCAAGTCTTCTGTGAAAAAAGAGGAAAACATGAAAGCATGACAGCGCAACACCTATTACTCTATCTGCATTAATTTGAGAGCAGAATCTTATTCAAATAAAGCATGTTTTTAATCAAATAAGAGACACACAAAAGCACATGCGTAAAGTTTGCATTTAATTTAACTGAATTGATAGAATATTGAATAATGTTAGGTGCATCATAGAAAGCACAAGCAGCTAGAAATATATTTTAAACTGGTATATTTAAAGATTGCATACCACTAGTAGATAGACAAGAAGACAGTCTCTGTTGACATTTATTTGACTTTTCCTAATAAGAAGTGACTGAGACTTAAGTTTTCTTGAGGAAAACCAGTTAGACTTTACAAGAATCTGTTTACTTCAACCACAGCAGCCTGCCACTGGTATACAAAGAAAGAATTTAGATGGTTGATAGATGAAGGCATGATCAGAACACTAAGCAGAGAGGCCATAAGGAGATTTGAGC
The DNA here is from genome assembly GCA_013400375.1 of Thinocorus orbignyianus. NCBI lineage: Eukaryota > Metazoa > Chordata > Aves > Ciconiiformes > Thinocoridae > Thinocorus > Thinocorus orbignyianus. The sequence continues at coordinate 1,217,136 of VXBW01007377.1, read as the reverse complement.
ATATGTATTTCATATAAATATTATAGTTTTATAGAGACATCTAGATCAATATGTGCCACTTCATTTGGTTACTTGACAAGTGAACAGCATGTATTCAACTGAATGCTGAACAGAATTTTGTATTTATTACGTTTGATTTATTATGACAGACTAGTTGGAGTGAGTTTTTTCAAGTTCTTTATACTTGTTCCAATAAAATGGGTATAATTTATTTCAAAATAAACAGGCGGAAGATTTGCCTTTTGTATTGTGTTCTCTGAAGGAAGAACCATGCAAAGATCCTTTTTGAAGAACCATATTCCCAGTGGATCTGTTTTCATTTACAGTACTATTTATATGGATTAAGCGTATGTTCTCAATTATCTCATGCCAGAATTCTAGACTTTTTTAAGTTTTGCTTATTTATTTGTTTTTCTTCCTCAAACTGTTTGTATTTCTGGTATCTTTGGACCTTTTACCACTGTTTTTGTTTAGTTTATAAGAAGCTAGTGTATTTTTGTATCGTTACATCAGTACTTGAGTGGAAAAAGATTACATATTGTAGAGAATTTCAACTGTGTAGAATCACAATTGAAATCAGCTTTGTAGAACTGCACTAATTTTGCATATTTAGCCACTGTAATTAATTTTGAGAATGATAAGTATATATGGGAGAGAATGGATTAGAATGACTTTATTGGTTGATAGAATGTGGCTCCCGATAAGCTTTTGATTCTCTGTAAAAGGTTGTTTTTGCAGTATCACTGTCATATAGTATGGATTGCCATTGGTATATTCTGACAATTTCACCTCTGATAAATGATACCAATAACAACTACTCAACAGAAACCTTAATCCTCCTAAATACTTATCAGCAATAAAAGTGTCTTAATTGCTGAAATGTCATTTTCAGTATTGTAAAGGAATTTCTAAATTTAAATTTCAAAGAATGAGAAAAAAAATTGAAATAATAACAATTTAGCTGAATGCTCTATTACTTTTGAGGGTTTTTTTATAAACAAAAGCTTGATGCAGAGGTTAGACTTTTCTGTTTCCCTGAATTATTACTAGAGTATTTTCCTATGAACCAACTCTAGCTGAAAGGAAAAGATATCCAGTGGTTGGCTTTAAGCTCTCAGTGTGTGGAAGAAAATGAGTAATACATGGGAAGTGAACAGTTAATGGAACAAACAGAGGAAGTTATAAATCTTCAAATCACATACAGGACAGGCTGAAACAATATAAGTTCTCCAAGTTTTCTTAAATAATGTGCCTAATAGCTCTCTCTTGGCAAGCACGAAATCTGTTTTTAACAACTTCTACTTATAAGCAAAAATATAATTTACAGTAAAAAGGAGACATTTTGTGGGAGTTCTCAACCAGAAATTAATGCAGGTGTCTAATCAGAAAATACTGTTTGGAAACCAGGAGGTTTTGTGGCAATCACTGCTCAGGACACCATCTTGCACTATGTAACAACAGCAAAAAAGAGAAGAACCGATGAAGTCCAGCCCCAAATCAGAGTGCTAAAACAAAGCCATGGTGCAGATGCTCTCTGACACTTCCAAAAGCATCAGTCCTGATGCTCATACGCAAGAGTGTTTGACAGCCAAATGTTTTATTTTCACTGGAGCAGATTGCTGGAAAACCCTACTGAATGAGAATCATAACAGGATTGAATTATTGTACCAAATGCATCTGCTTTTAGCAAGAGCTTTTTGGAGGAGATAACCTCTGGAGATCTTCTCCAACCTGAATTGTCTTGTTATGATCCTATGAAAATTTCTTCTATACTAGAGTAATTTGGGCTGTACACTCTATCTGGCTTGTAGCTTTTCTTTTCAGTTTACCCATATTTTTGAAATGTGGACTCTAATAGTGATAGAGAAGAACCTATATGAAGTGAAATCTCCCAGGAAAGAAGTTTATTTTCTGCATAGGAATGCAGTGCGGCACAAGAGCACTTAGGAAGAGGCCCTCCTGAAGCTGATGGCATGGGATCTGCACAAAACAGTTGCCTACCAGAAGAAATTATTTCTATTATTAAAAGTAATGCATCAGCTATGCAAAAGTTAGTTCAATTTCCTAATTAGTAATAGATGGAAACACTTCAAGAAAATAATACCCAGAGTTTAAAATTATTCATCTTGCAAAATACGAGTCTGAACTTTCTTGCGGTTTTGTACGTTGGTATATTGAATGGAGATTCGTCCATGTAAAGGAGGGTGAATCCTAGTACTTGGAATCATATTTTACCCTTCTGTGTTGAAGGTTATTATCCTTGACCTAACTCTGTATGCTCTAATGTGCACGTACAGTGCTGGCAGCTCAGGATGTTGGCCACTAGGGAAACTGAGGAAGGGTGCTTCTGAAGGGGAAAATATAGGCATGGCTTTATGCATTACAGAGGCTGCTGCGAGCTCTGCCAAGCTGCAGAGATCCCAGAGGAAACCTTTTAAGGACCCCTTGAACCAAAAAAGGATGAGCTAATATATTTTATGTCTTGTTTTCGGATATTGTGCTTACCACTTCATAAAACAGGAAAGCTTTAACTCAGGGATTTTTGTGGGTTTAAGTGTTTGCAGTCAGAGAACTCGGTGCTCTGTACACGTACACTGCACCAAAAACTGAAGTTGAAATTGAGCAAAAATTTTACTGAAGCCAAAGCAGACATTCGGGATATAGCTAGTTCAGTAATGGAAGTTCATAGTGTTGAGTCTTATCTTAAATCCAAACCAGCATGGTCAGAGTCTCATGTAAACATATATCACTTGCCCATTAAAAAGAATGAAACCACTGAAGTTTTAGCTGCTATTTCTAAAATTGCATCTTGAGTTCTGGTGATGTCACTAACTCATGCAAAAGGAGTGTTTGAGTTTATTGTATTTGTAAATAAAGCTTCAAAGATCTGTGCAATGCTATTTATAAAAGTGGTAATAGTAGATCAATATCGTAAGGTGTGCTGAACTTGTATAATAGTTTACTGTGTTTTGCTTTTCTAGGGACCATGTAAACCACTGTGAAAATAACAGTACCTGAAAGTGAAATTATTCGCTGCATGATGCATATTACTGATTTATTCTTTGTTCTGCATAGTTGTCATTTTTCCAGTGAGTTTTATGTGCTTTTCACACACATTTCATCAAGCGTCAAATTATGAACAAGAACAGATTCCTATTATAGCCCATTATATAAGTATATAATTGTTGCCACCTAATTGTTGTTTCCAGCCAAAGAAGTTTCTGTTTTACTGAGTTTTCCACAGACCATTTATGAAGTAGGTGAGATTTGGATGGTCTACTTCTTGCCCATGGAATTACTTTCCTTCACATTTGGCAGCTCAAGTGCCAGAGAAGTTTGTGAAAATGTGTTTTTGTAGCATTTGTTCATAGACTACATGGCTGTAATTGGAAATGTTAGCAATAGGCATGTCAAAGTCACTGTCAATCATAAGCCGGCGACAGGAATGAAGCTGGACTTGAGTTTATTCCATTAAAGAAATTGTGAGACAATATAGGATGTTCTAATCACAAATTTTTGGACTTTGCCTTACAATAATAAAGGAGCAAAGATTCCCTAAGCCAAGAAGAGTGGAATTTCCTAGGCTTTTTCTTCAGCCTCTTGGAATTTAAGATGGTTAGAATTCAAGAATGTGTATGTAGATATACATTGTACTTCCATCTTATGTGGTCAGATATATCTAATAATGGAAACATGGAGAGATAGGAGCCTTTGTGACATCACAATTCTTGCAAACTTTGATTTTCTAAGCGATCTTGCAATGGTGCAATAAATAATGATTTCTTATTATAGAGTAGTCTCCTTGTAGGATTTATGGTATGAAAAGGATTTCTTTTTTACTGCTTCTGGCCTGTAATTGGCAAGGTTTGTGCAGTGCGTTTCATTGGCAGCATAAGTATCTGCCTTCAGCCATGGATAAATATTGCATCATTTTAGGGAGATTTGCTGTCTCATTATGTTATAAAACAGAAATTCAAGCAGTAAATCTCAGTATGGGAGGGAAAAATGTGGAGAAACGTGTAAAATAAAAAAAATATGACTCTGAAAGTGACTGGTTAATAAGGTGTATAAACATATATATAAATTATGCCAATTATTGTTAAATGCACAATACAACTTGACCAAATAGTTTGTTAAAAGTAATATTTGCAAGTGAGAGTGTATGTGTATTTGCAATTGCAAAGCACCTTTTGGAAATGATGTTTTTGTTTTCTGATTTCATGGAATAGAGAAACATCAAGAAGAGACTAATACTCTTTTTTGGCCAATAAATTAGCATTTCCTTCTTTGCTGTCATGTTTGCTTGTTTTACCTTCTTTGCAAGATTAACTCTGATTTTTCTGCAACAGGCACATAGTTGTCTGTGGTCACATAACACTTGAAAGTGTGTCCAACTTCCTGAAGGACTTCCTGCACAAGGATAGGGATGATGTCAACGTAGAAATCGTCTTTCTGCATAAGTGAGTAATCTTTCAAGATTAGTGTTATCATCTGTTATTAAAATTGATTAAATTAAGCTTTATTTTTGGAGGGAGGACAGAGAATCTTTCCAGCTCTGAACAACTGTAAAATTAGTGTTTGCAATTACTGTTGTTAACAATGTATCTTGACAATAGAGTTGGTTTCTGCAATTTTTTTTAACCCATTGCTAAGTATAGGTGTTTCAAGCAGATAGACTTTGAACTCAATCATGTCAGTTGCAAGGTAGATACCTAAACACAGAGTTGGAGAGGGAATGGAATTATAAAATTAAAAATATTAAAATACTAACAAATAGATGGGAGAATTTTCTTTAGTGACAAATATTTTTAGTGAAACTACCCAAATGGCTAACATCAGAAAATTACTGTTTGCCATATGAATTTATGCTATCTAAATACATATTTTCACCTTTGATTTCACTTAGTAAAAATGCTTATTTCATATTGCAATATATTTATAAAAAGAAAAATGGAGGTGCAGATGTAGTTTTAATATAAATGAGATACGTTGCTTTACAGAGATAACGAAGTTAGAATAGAAATTCTTGTCATGGTGGTAATTAGTACTGCTCTTTTACCCATATATACCTACCTACACACATCTTCTTGTGTATTTCTGATGTGGGATTTGGAAAGGTGTCTTAAGGTGATTACCATTTGTCACAGGCTCTTCATTACACATAATTTAACACCAAATAGGTGTGCTTTTGGAGAACCTGCTAGAAATAGCCCTGTGTTACACAGAGGGATGATGTAAATGGTCTTTTCTGCTCTGGAATGGCATCTGTTTAGGAATGTGGCAAGTATTAAGTAATATTTTTTGCATTTCACAGCAAGTACTGCATTTTTCTTCTTGTCAAGGAAAATGATTAAGAAGTTAAAGAATCTTTTCTTATGATTCAACAAAGGAAGCCAGAACCCCAAGAATCAGCAGCACTTGCACAATTTTTTTTATTTAGTTATTTCAAATTGAACTAAAGATGATATCCTCAAGCAGCTACATTGTTTGCTTGTTTCCCCTTTCTAAGTTATAACAAGAACTGACTGTCAGAGATAAGCAGAGGTTCACATTTCTGCAGTGAAAATTCATGGTGAAGGGAGTCAGGAAACTGCATATGCCCATGAAGGGAGCTTTGCACCTGGCTACTTGTTTTTGCCTGCTTTCTTCTGTACCTTCACATACAAATTTTTGCACGTGACTTTTATTTTCTTATTAAATTTTACATCTGCCACAACAATAATTTCATGTACTTACTGTGTAGCTATTAATTCCCTTCTATTTTAATGAGTGGAATCAGAAAAGCTATTTACAAGGTTGGTGCTGCATTATATAATAGATTGGGATACATTTAATTTTCTTTGTTTATGGAAATGAGAAAAAGTTACACCATGATATTCTATCTTTTAATTATAGCTCGTACAGATCATAGGGTCTCTGTAGGGTTTCTTTTCTGGCTTTTAGTGATTTTGCGTCAAGCTCTCTGATGCAATTGACCATTTTGAAAATGGTGGGGACAGGCTGAGGAGGATTGTCTTACACAAACTGGAGAGTTTCTGTAGTGAATGCTGTATGAGGGTGTTTTCAAGTATTTGCACCAGTTTTTCTGGGTTCAAGTCTGTGAGAAACTGACAGATGATGAATACACAGAGTAGCAAAATGAAGTGGGACAGAAAGTCCATAGACAGAAGGAAGTGAAAGCAATATTGTACTTGAATTTTAGATACTGCACACTGCTTCTGCACCACAGGAAAAGCATCAGCAGAAGTCTGAATGCCTAAAATAAACAAAAGGTTTGATTTATAGATGAAGGAAATTGGGTGTTATGGAAACTGACTTCTCATTTACTCTTGTGTTTTCTTCCTCTTCCCAATGCAGTATCTCCCCTAACCTTGAGCTGGAAGCTCTTTTTAAACGACACTTCACTCAGGTGGAATTTTATCAGGGTTCAGTCCTTAATCCCCATGACCTGGCGAGAGTGAAGGTAACGGCTCTACTGTTCTGTTCTGCTGTTTGACTTTTTTTAAAGCACTCATTGCATTATTTGAAATAAAACCAGTATATCTCCTCTTCTTGTAACCCCAAAAGATTGTTTTTCCATCTCTATTAGCTTGCCCAATAAATTATACTATCTATCCTTATAAACCCTTTTTTCCCTAGATCTTTAGATCTTCAAAGCTACAGCAAAACTGTGACTTAAGAGGCATTGTCTGCTATTCCATTGAACTCTATGAATTTTTCATTGGGGTTTAGTTCAAGAGTCTATTTTACGTTGTTTGATATAATAGAACATTGTCTTACAATAATTGCTTAAAATTCTGTTGTCTTACCTTCATCAGAATGACTGGAAAATAATTTTTCAGCTGTCAAACCCTTTTTCTGTTGTCTAGAATCCTACAAAGAAAAAATCCAAAAAACAAAAAAACCCAAACCAAAAAAAGCAATTTAAGATATTTTTTTTTTTTTTTTGTAGCTACAATGTTATGGTTTTATTGTCTAGATTTCTCTATGGTAAATTATATCATACTCTTGAAGCAAAGCATGAAGCCTAAGTGAAATAAAATAAAAAAGAAATAAAGATGGCAAGTTGTCAGATGCAGCATTAACTCTTTTAAGTTACTTTTTTTTTTTTTTTAAATGGAATGTAAACTGGGTACTTAGAACAAGAATATTTTAGTGCAATGTTAACACTTTCTGGAGTACTAATCATGTCTTTGGTCCATTTTGTCTGTAGAAATTGTCTAACCTTTTTTAGCCCAACACACACTGTTTCAGTTCATCAGAACAAAATGTTCTAATTATGACCATAAAATTGCGTGTTGGTATTTTGTGTTCTCTATTCTGCCCTTCTTTGTGTTGGTATTTGGTTGTATACACTGAAAAATACTTTTGTCATCTGCTTTGGGTTAAATAGAGCTAAGATTCGTGTGAACATGGAGGTCCTGTTCAGGAGACCAGAACAGATCAGTTCTTCTTGCGCTTTCTAAAAATGATGGGCAGATTCCACATTGCCAGTTCAGCCACCTCGTCCTCTTTCTAATAGGAAGGTATTTAAATTCCTAAACAAAGCTGCAAGACTTGGAGCATTCTACTGATGTGCCAGAAAATTCCTATGGATTTAGGGGTCTAAATTTCAGTGTCTGGTTACAAAAGGTATTCCATTAACACCTTCGTGCCTTGGCTATTATAACTTAGGAGTCAATAATTGACTGCTCCCCTGGTCTGAGCATCATAAGCAACTTCCATGAAGTAGTTGTGTGTACATGAGAGTTGTTATCACACTAACTCATGTTAGCCATGTAATGGTTTTGATAAGCAGTATTAAGAAGTGACATTCACGCTCATGATGGCAGTGTTGGATCCCATAATACTTTATGACGAAAGGAAAACTGGAAAGAGAGGTTGCTATTCATGTTTGCTTTTTCTTTGGTGTCTCAGATAGAGTCAGCAGATGCGTGCCTAATCCTTGCCAATAAATACTGCGCTGACCCAGATGCTGAGGATGCCTCCAATATTATGAGGTAAACTCATTTGCTTTCAATAGGTTTTTGGTTCTTAACTCTGGTTAGCTATCTTCTGCTGCCCAGATAGGCTATAGCCACACACACAGCTTTATTGCTGATCTGTTGAACTTGAAGAACATTGAGGGATTGCTTTTAGGGGACACGTTACAAGATTGTCTCAGAAGTTCAGACATGAGGTTGCCCTGAATTCTGCCTAAAGAAGTTTTAATTTAGCTGCTTTGGAAAGGCTGTGTCAGAAGAGACACTTGGCACAAACACTTTGGTTCTCAGTCATTTTCCAAAGCTTAGAATGTATTTAAGTATTCATAGCTGACCACAGTTCTAATAGAAAGGGAATGCAGTTCTAGAGAACATTATATTGTTGCAACAATATGTTACATGAGTGCATGTATTGTGTGGGCTGGTGTTAATGATGAGACAGAAGGACCCTTAATAACTTCATACCTCATTATACCTTGGTATATCTGCTTCCACAAGTAATTACATTGCTAGGGGGAAAGTGGCATATATGCTTCATGATGGTGACAGTACAGTGATCTTTTAGCTCCCACTTCCTTTTTTACACTGAAGACCAAACATTGCTTATTCTGATTTAGAAGGCACTTAACACGATAGAGACCATGAGATCTTGTCCTTATTTTCTCCTTCTATTCTCTGAAGGAAGAAGATGAGTCAGTCAGTAGATGACAGCTAGAGTTACAACAAGGCTAAGCTATTCCATTTATTGTGTTTTATTCATACAACCATAGTCTTAACAAGACCAGTCTCTCCTTTTTAAATTCAGAGTTCACATATCCGTTTCAATATTGAGCTTTATGGGATAATCCATAAAAATTAAGATGAATTTGCATGTGGATTTGTGTCAAAGAAAATCATTATTCAAAGTGTTTAAATATGATGAATGTTTAGCAACTATAAATAAATGATATGTGGTGGGGGAGGAAGGGATTCTTTTCAAACAGCATTGGAAAATGTGATCAATTATGCTGATTCAAAGATGTGAAGATAATCGCTGAAGGTGACACAATAATTGCAAGTATATTGTTTGCTTAACACAATGAGTGCAGTATCTGAACAGAGCTGCTAACATCAGTCTTTTTTTCATGCAAATTCCGTAAGAGTAAATCAATGAACTGAATAATTCCTGAAGTGTTATGTTCTCTACTATTTGCTTACGGTTATTAACCAAATTTGACTAGGTGTAAATATTGCCGAGGTCTGACTTGAATCGTTACGTTTTACAGCAAGATGAGTAAGAAGGTACAGTTTTAATTGTGAGAGTTATCAACACAGTAAAGGTATTGGGATACATTATCCAAATATCCCTCCAGCTAAAAGTTATTTTGTTTTTTCTTGTATTTTTTAGAGTTATTTCAATAAAGAATTATCATCCGAAGATAAGAATTATCACTCAGATGTTGCAGTATCACAATAAGGTAACACAGCAACCAGCAGTGTCTCTCCTCAGAGTTTTTTGCTACATTGCCTTCACTCATACACAATTTTTCTGTCTCCACTAAGAGTAAGCATTTTTTGTTCCAAAAAATGCTCTCCTAACAAGCCTAGTCATGTAATCCAGTTAGAAGGTAATTCAGTTTTATTTATATATGCAAGGGCCTTATCAAAATCCTCTGACATCATTAATTGCCTAGGGTCTAATTTGCAAAGTGTACAGTGTCCATAGTTCCTGTTGATTCCAGACAAGCTTTAAACCACTCAGCTTCTATAAGTTTTGCTCATTTCATTCCACTGGATCTACCCAAGATGAATTGGTGGCCTCTAGGCAAGTCATCTGAAGTCAGTTCTTTGTGAATACTTAAAAATAATTAACTGTATAGTATTGTTGTCTTATTGGAGATTTGTTGTGATTTTGTGTTTTTTTGTATAACAATGTAGACTTGAAATTGCCAAGTAGCAGGCAATGAAATAAATAAAATTAAATGTATTTCATGTAAAACAGTTTGGTTAGGAATTTGTTTCTAAAATATTATAAAGATCAAAATTATAAATCTGCTTGGGAAAGGAATTTGGCAAATTTTTGATGGTAAATTGGTGACCTTTAAATGCAATGAAGTCAATCCATTCAATCCTGAGACAAGAATGTCCATAAACTGCTGATTAACAGGACTGGGAAGAATATAGAGAGGGCAGACTACTCATATGTGACCTGCTTCTTTCATTATTTCTAAAGTGTCATCTAGTGGAGAAGCAGCTTGGCTGGGTAGACCTTCATTCAATGACATGCAATAATCCTGATAATTGGAAGGTTTGACTGCTCACAGCTCTTTATGCCTGTAACCTTTGACCAGAACAACAGCAATTACAGTTGCTTGTGATGTCCTTTTCCTGTACGTGAATGGAAGGAGCCTGTCTTTTTCTAGAATAAAAGCAAGCTGTTTCTCTGCTTTAAACAGGTTCAGAGGATCTTCTAAATACTGCATTCTCCTTTGTATTTCCAATGAATGTATCTTCAAGAACAGCTTTTATCAGAGCTCTGAACTGTGAGGTTAATTTATGAAGGGAAACAAACATTAAGGCCTCTGTGATTCCTTATGTCCTTACGCATTTATATAAGGTAGATGGGAGAGACAAACTGATAGAGTTATGCTGGTAGCCGAAAAATATTAAACCTATCTAACTAGTGTCAGTACTGCAGGTCTGTCTCAATCTGCTATTTTCTTTATTTTCTCCATAAAATAGCAGTCTTAGGGAAAAGTTTTGATTTTCACTGAATCAAGTGCTATCCTTCAGGGTGGAAGGAATGAAATAGAAAAGAAAGAAGATGTTGTTTACCTTATTAAATGACAATGTCTATAAACCTTTTCAGCTTCACAAAAGTTGTAATTTAAGTTGTATTAGAATCCTGTGCATTATTTATGAGTCGTTTAAAGTGCTGTAAAAGGAGTACAGAGAAGGGAAGGAAAGCCACAACATTTGGTGTATGTTTGAGGATAGACCTGGCAGAGTGTCACATCCAGAATATGGCTTAAGAAATGTAAGAAGTTGTCTATAGTAGGTAAGATTGGAACATTTCTTAGCATAGACTTAAACTCTAAAATACTTGGAGTATACTTCAGTCTACTCAGAAAAAGTCAAGCCAGTAAAAAAGAAAATAATTCACTGCTGTCTCCTTCAATACTGTACTGTATTTGAGGAAGTCTTTGAGCTCTTCACCAGTGGGGTTGGGGTTTTTTCATTTGTTTTCCAGGCTCATCTGCTAAATATCCCAAGCTGGAACTGGAAAGAAGGGGATGATGCAATCTGTCTTGCTGAGCTCAAGCTGGGTTTCATAGCCCAAAGCTGCCTGGCACCAGGCCTTTCAACAATGTTAGCCAACCTCTTTTCTATGAGGTCATTCATAAAGGTAATGTCTTGTCTCATCAGTATTTATGAGTCCAGAATTTGGTTTGTCAGAGAGTTGAGTAGAGAATGTGGTTCAAATATGAAACAGATAGGAACACATTAACAGATTTTGTAAGACAAAAAAAGCAAAACAAAACAAAACCACAAACCAAAAAAGGAATCAGCACACACTTACATACAAAAGTTCTCTGCAGCAAATTGGGCAACGAGCCAGGTTCTGTCAAGTTATGTTTTTATTTTTATTCAGCAGGTGTTTGACCTTTAAATCATTGTTCAATGATCCAAATATCCATTTCTAGGGAGATACTTCTGGTGCTTTGTGTTTTGCTTTGTTTTAGAGAAAACATACGTTTATTTATGAGGAAAGACCCTACTACTAAAACAAAAATATGATTTACACGTCCCATATAGCAACAAAATGGCCAGAAAATAGGACTGATCATTTTGGTCTTTTACTTCAAGTGGGTAGTGGACCTCTGACTGTGAGAGTAAATAAGGAGCATGTGTTGAAACTAAATCCTGAACTTCCTACAACATCATTCATGTATTTGTTTCTCCTCCGTCAAAGGCTCTTTTGGACTTATGTGATAAAAGTTTAATCTGGTTATTTCCAAACTTCTATGGCAGCTGTACTAGTTCACTGCAGCAACCAGTGCTTCTTTCTTTATGCCTCTATGGGATTCCAAATCTAAAGGATGGTCAGTTCCCAATCCCATGAATGTTATTAATGGGATGAGAAATATTGGAGTACAAGGCAGGTCATGGTCCACTTCAAGTCCATTGTGCAAATAAGCAAAAAAGAAAAAGCCTAATGTCTTCAGGTGAGAGAGACAAAATTGTTCTGTCATGTCAGTTCAGGGCAGTGAGTCTTTATTTGCTTCTTATGAAGTCCCGAGATCTTTATTAAAGTGTTCTTTGGAGACCTCTAAAAACATACAGACAGCAGACTTGTGAGTCAAAAATACTCTAGAATGTTACGTATAGTCAAAAAATCCACCAGTTTTCACTATGGAAACAAGCCTGGGCTCCACACCTTATAGTCTTCATACTTATTCATGTTCTGAAAAAATGGAAAAAGCTGTTTTACTTCAGTAGAGTCAAACTGTCTTTGACTCATCAGCATATGGTCACATCAGCATCAATCCTTTCTACTTACATCATGAAAGAGAACTATATCTCTTATGGACTTCATTCTTCTTGCTGGTCATTTTGGTCTGTCTCGCTCTTGTTTGCTCTGGTAACCCAAGACTCTCAGGAGTCTTTGTATTAGTCACACTAATGTATCCAAATTACTGAGGTACAACCCCTCTTCCCCAATTATGTGAAATGAAATTTCATACTGAAATGAAAACTAGGCCTGAAATTTCTACTCAACTTCTGTATTCCCAAACTCAGAAGGGATTAGTTTTCTCTCAAGGAGATCCAAATGTATGAGTATCTTTAGAAACCCCGGTCTTAACACAAGTTATTTTAATACTGAATTAAAACTTGCAGTGAGAAACCTCTCAGTTCAGAAAATGGCAATATGTACAAATATCTGACTGAGGGAACTGTACTACAAACAGATGCATTTATGGCCTGGATTTGTAGTAAAAACATTTAGACAAGTCGCAAACAGCAAATATAAAGGTATCATCTCTCCAGAAAATATATCTAACCACTTAGGCCATTATCTTACACACCTTCTATCCTATATTTTCTTATATCATAAGATATTCTAGTAATAATTTTGGTACAGTGAGGGATTGGACTATCTCACTGATGAACAGTGTTAAGCTGAAGACTCAGGCACTACTGAGATTACATCTGAGTATTTCTGTACAAGGAGAATGAACATAAAAATAGCAATGATTTTTATTTGGAGGAAGCTATCAATGTCAGTATTGCTCTTGTATCTGTGATTATATACTGTAATAAACAGAATAAGATGCAGACATGCCTTAACTTGTGTTACTTCAGATGTCATCTTAAGATGACACTGAGAGGAAAAATACCATGAAATAGTGCATTGAGAGAATGCAAGGCTCTGTTAGTACTGGTTAAAAAGATGTCTGCTGCTTAACTAAGAATGAATTGCTCTGACAAGTACAAAGCATATTCCAAAGATCTCTTAGCATATTAAAATCTGCAGCAAAATAAATGAACAGGAACTGAGACATAGTTCTTCATGAGAGTCAAATGCAATTGCTGACAGCAAAAGGTTGTGTGTTCTTTTAGTTTATTTAGCTGAAAGGTTGTTCTTTCTCTAAGCTGTCTCGCTCTTAAAACTGTATTTGAAAGAGAAAACTGTTGCTTGCTTAGTGGAGGCTGAGAATCAACAGTGTATTGTAGGAGAGCAGCTACATTGATTACAATTGTTAGAGGACTCTGTTGTAAAGTAAGATGTCCATTCCCTGAAAGAACTTCTACCCTTTTTCATTTAGAGAGCTGAATTTAAGTACTATCAGACCTTCATAAACTCCTTGGGCAAATGTTATTAGTGGAGTCTCCAACAAGTTAGGAGATTGCCAAGAAAATGTAATGAAACTTCTGTTATTTTTTTTTTTAAAAGCTTGAAACCTGTGTTTGTTCCTCCTCCTTCATAATGTGATTAGAAAGTGATTTAATGTGCCATAAATGTTTGGTCAGTCAAACACAAATGAACATGATTGATGGTGACATTGCACACATTTAACTCATTATGTGTTACTTTACAGCAAAATGATTTGTGTAAACAGTCTGCCCAGTATTAGAGGTAAAACAAACTAAGAAACCTCAAAATATTATATTTGTTCCTAATATTTTCCTTTTGGTTTTAGCGATCTAATCTTATATGGAATCTTTTATGTTCTCTTTGGCACCAAACTGAACAAAAAGAAAATCAGCTCAAAAAGATTAAAGTTCTGTAAGCACTTAAAGGAAGAAAGATTGCACAACAAATGCTATGTTACCAAAAAAAAAAACCACCAAAAAAACCCAAAACCAAACCCCAGCTTTACACCTGTAAACTGTATTTCAATAGTCCATTCTTTTTATAGCACAGAATGTTATAATTGTTGCATTATTAAAGGAATTGGGACTCTGTATTACCTCAGTCTCAGAAAAAGCTGGAAATAGTATACTGTGCTGCAATTTCTGGATTGTTTGGATTAGCAGATGTGTACCAGAAGTCTACCCATATGAAAAACATTGCAAAGAGCAAGTAAATAGAATAAAAGGCAGAGGTGGTCAAATTTTGTCCCTTTATACAATCATACGAACTGATACGACTTACTATTGTTGTGTAAATTAATAAAATGTGGAATGTGGCTCTTGAGTGTAACACAATTAGTTTTATTGTTGCTGTGTTGTTAAGACAGTACACCTCGTTCCAGATCTGAAAAATGATCTAGAGCAGTCTGAATTCTCCTTTAAGCTATTTTAAGACCAAGAATGTTTGGTGGGCTCTATTGGCAGCTGTTGCTCACACCCACACATATGCGATGCCCACTTCTCCCACTGCATTCCTTTCTAGTCCTGACTGAAAGAAAGACGTAATAAAACCACACAGATTTACATCATTCTGGTGCTTACCTACCTTGATGAAACACATCAACTGGTTTGCTGTTTATTTTTGGCCACCTAAGCAGCCTTGGACTGTTTAAAAGTATAAGACTAGGGTATGCACAGTGATTTTCTTCAAACGAAAGAGAATTTTAAAAGGGAGATGGGGAGGGGATGCAGCTTCTCAAAGTTCTTCTTCAGGAGGCTGTGTAATAAACTGATTACCTGATCCTCCCTCACAGGATTTAGAATAAATGTTATTGTAACCTGTTGTTCCCTAAGACATTTATTCTCTAAAGGTCTGACTGAATTAAATATTTTAATCAAGTGTAGGAAATAAAAACTGTTGTGGTTGAAAACCATTTGCTATTTACAAATACTGTCAGTCCTTGTGATAAGAGTGATATATTTGTCTTAAACTGAAGTCTACCATGGAGTACATTTTTCAATCAGGCATATCGATAGATCAACACCAATCTATCTTTGCATTATGATTGGTTAGAAATACTGCACTGTTTTAAAAGTAGAGCCTGTATGCCTTCAAGTTGAAACCCAGCAAGGCCAACATCTAAATTAAAAATAGGTGTCATAATATTTCAAGTATACTCTCGCTGCTTTGACATCCTCCAAGAATCTATAATAGTATGAAGGACAAAAAACCCCCATATATTTCTCATTTGAAATTAGAACTAATCTTAATTAACATATTTGATGTTTTATAAAATACACTATTTTCATGCCAATTTTAAAAAACATCCTTGCATACAGGAAGAACTGTTGGAATAGTTGGCTGAGGTTGTGAAATTTTTATGCCATTAAGAATGCTTGTTAGCTTTGATTTAAACAGACAATGGGATTGAGAAAAGAGCTAGTTGATAATTTATAATACTTAAGGAAAGTAAATTGTAAGACTGTAAATATAAGAAGCTTCACTCTCTGCTAGGTATGTGTAAACTACTTTCAGCCAAGTACTTATCTATCGAATTTTGATATCCATATCTAAAGGCATAATAAAAGCAGACATTGACATAAGCAATTTGTGTGGACTGAAAGGGCATTATAGGTGAACATGAGGAAATGTTAAAATATACTACTTTCAATGTACAGCTACTTTTCAGCTACAAATCAAGAGTATTCTGTGTATACTTTCTTTTATTCTCATCTATGTTGTTAGGCAAAGCCCCATGATGCTGTGGAGAAAAGGATTGTAAAATTAAATGTCAGGAAGCCCTGGAAGTGTTCTGAGCCTAAAGGGGAGGCAGGAGTCCCTACGTTAGATGGATATGAGTGACAACAGCTTGGCAAGGACTCAAGAAACTTACCCTTGTGAAGATGTTATTTTCTAAAATATTTTATAAATCGTTTCTCTACGTGCCTTTCCAGACATCTTTGAAGAGAAAATTTTATTTGTATTTTAGAAAGGAAATAGTAACAACTTTCATGTTGTTTACACAACACTTTATTTTTTTTATATAAACCTTATGATTTTGGGAAGACCTTTCAGAATTTCTGAATTGCATGCCCTTAGCCAAAGCACTGCATACTGAGACATGGATGACAAACAAAAAAGTTAGATCAATAGAATAAAGCAGTATCACTTTTGTAACAGAACTGAAATATTCATGTAGAGAGATAATGATTAGAATTAACTCATTAATTTACTGTAGTGTGCAGGTTTTATGGAGGGTTTTTTTGTTCATATAGATAGGGTTGTTTACAAAGGTAAATATAAGTTTTAAAATATCAAATGGATTGTCTTCTTCCAAACATCTCAAATTATTCTCCAAGGTTTTGTACTGTTTTGTGCTCTTTCCTTGGCGGTGGTGAACTGAGCCAATACAATGCTAGGGAGCAGACTTTACAGCTGTTTTCATTGTGCTATAAAGGGATTTTTATTTTGTCAACTTCCTTAATGTTTAAAAGGACGCCCCACCATCCTCTCCCTGTTTTTCCTTTAGAATTCAATAAAAGATCCTAGGTCACGCTACAATTCTTGTAAGACTTATATCTTGACAGAAGAGATTATATAGCATTATCAGGGCTAGATATACTCAATCTTGTTCATGTAACTGTTTACGTCATTACCCGGAGAAGTAAATGCTATGAACAAGGTAAATCAGTTAGGGCTACAGAGCTCCTGATAATTACACTGCCAGGGGGTAGGACTGGGTGTATTAAGGGTTTAGGTTTTTTCCTGACAATGCTAATGGCTGTACTTGCAAAATGTATGTTGTTTTTTCATCTCTCTGTCACCATGTCTCACTAGGAAATTATTGTGTTATGTATATATATTTGCTGATAACAGCATTGTATCTGTAAATAGATAGAGGAGAGCAAAGGAGCATTGCGACTTAAAAAATGTAGATGAAAATTAGATTTCTTCTCTTGGGATGCACTATGTCATTTTCCAGCTATTCTTCATAAAGACTATTGAATCAGTGAGTGATTTGTTTTATGACTATCCAGGAGACAGAATTGCAGTGTAACATAGTCAGGGGAAGATAATCACGTGCTTATGGTACTAGAGAGGAACTCGGGAGGTATAGATTCAAGTCACTGTGGTGGTATGGTACATTCTGTATGACGTCCAACACTTAAACTCTCTTTACCTTTACCTCACCCAGCTGTGATTGGAATAACTTAAATTTTTGTTCCTATTTGTTAATATTTTTTCTTAAGATTGTAATGACTCTGAAATTAAAACAACTTTCTACTGTTTGTACCAGCACAGCATTTGGTGGTAACCTTTTGCTTAAAGTTGTTAGTTATTTAAATTCTGGGATAAAGATAACAGAATGACCTGCAAAGCCTTCTCCTTAGGATCATGTGTGGGAAGGTCTTCCATAAAGACAGGTGCTCATTTTCTGTAAGGAAAGGCATGTGAAAGTGCCTCGTGTTATTGCTTGGTTATATTCTTGAAGTGTAAAACATTTGGTGAGAAAAGAAGGAGGTCCAAAATAAATAAATAAATTGATAGAATAGAATTGTCCTTGATTAATTATTGTGTTTTCATTCAACAGTTACAAGATCTGTAGAGGCCTTTTCTGCACTAAAGTAGTTCAATGGCTGTTGTGTTTGTGTACTTCATGCCTTTTGGTGTTCTCATGTTGTTCCTCATTGCAACTTTTACACATTTTTCTATTCTAAATATTGGGTGGTGTTAACTTCTGCTTTAATTACTTCACTAACCAGATAAATCACTTTCATAGATGTACTGAATGACATTTCTGGTAACCTTGATTAGTATCATCTTGAAACAAACTCCCCCCAAATTCAGCTCTTTTTGTTTCTATGAAGTTTACATAACATTTAACTATGTCTTGTTGCTTTCAGGCAACTGACATGTCAAGCGTCCATTTTGTAAGTGCCTGTGGGGCAGATTTTTTTCATCTCTACATTAAGTTTTGGCATCTTACTCTTAATGTATAGATAAGTACAAGTAAGTTGTAAATAAGTACCAGCAAGTCCAGAGATGGACTGGATGACAATCACTTGAGTTTTGGTTAAGTATTTAAAAGGAAAAGAAGCATATATTATGAAGAATCAGATTTGTTTATGGATACAGTTTGAGTTTAGCTGCAGCAGCAGACTTTAAAATATCGTCACAAAGGCTTAAATTAGTCAAGGACATAAGTTTTAAAGTATTTTTTCTCACTTTAAGGATTTTGTAATTAATCCCTTATTGACATGGATTGTGGGAGAAACTCTGTTTATCTGTGGAATCTTACTCTTAAAATTCAGGGTAACTTCAAGACTCAAGGAACTAGGAAAGAAGTAGTGAATACTGAAGGTTCTTAATATTTGTTTCACTTCTAGCAGACCAGCAGGTGACCATCTCTTTCTTTGAAATAACAGGGAAAACATTAGGGTTCAGGTGGAAATAAAATGCAATAATTTTTAGTCCGTTATTATCATTATAATAACATTTTATAGCATCCCAAATATTAGCATTTTTAAAAAATTAATTAATCAGCATTTCATGGTATCCTGACAGAATATGTCTTAAACATTCCAGTCACTTCATGAAGGTTACTTTAACACTAAGCAATATCGTGAAGCTTGGTCACTGCTTTGTGAATGAGTTTGTTTTTTTTCCAGTCCTTTCTTGGTCCGTGAATAAGGATGAGGACTTAACTATANCCTGCTGGAAACCAGGACAAGGTCTGATCTGCAGTTCCTTCCTCCAAATCAAAACCATCTGCCTAAAGAGAAGAAAGCAATGGAACAAAGTAGAAAGAAAAAACACATCATGAATTTGTATATTTTTTCCAACTCCAGGTGGTGTCAATCTAAGAAAAAGCCACAAAATAGACCATAAGATACAAACATGTCCTTGCTATCATTACTCATATTTTTTACCAAGCCTGCACTTTATCTGTTTTCTGTATATAACAAGTTGCTGATCAGCAACATTTGCAAGCTTCACATAAATCAAAGGGTTATAAAAAAATATGATATGACTTCTCTGTGTGTGGTGGAGGATAACACAATGCAACTCCCTTTTAGCATCCCACATGATCTCTGAATGGAGAAACAATTTCTATGGAAGAAATTTGTCTTGATTGCTGGCAGCCCACTTCTCAGGGAGAGTATGATCTGGTACATCTCTATTGCAATTTATTCTTGCAGTTGTTTACTTCTCCAGAACTAAAGTAAACTTTTACCTGGAAACCTATCAACAGGATAAAAAAAATTAAAAAGAAATAAATTCATTGTAATTTCATTTCCAGTCCTTCTGTTTTTTAAAACATTCTTTCCAAAGAGCGCCTTTTGACTAGTTTAAACATGGATTCATTAGTACTCAGACTGTAGGATAAAAAAGGAAACTTAGGTTAAGTACCATGCAAGCCCTGTCAAAGTAGCTGTGGAGTTCAAAATGTTTAATATTGGAAAATTGTTGATCCAAGAGAGTTTAATGGCACACCAAATTCCAATGAAAGTTATATTATACTCTAAAATAATATGTAGTAATATAATTTTAATTCTAATATTCACTAATATAAATATAATAAATGTATGTAGTAATATTATGGCATACTAATAATATGATCTGAGAAATATTTTTTATAAGTTAAATCATTATGTTGAAGCACTCTGTTGTTTCTGCTTTGTGCTGTTCAGACTGATCCTAAGCATGTCAGTCAGTAGAGAAGGTTCGAGTGGCTTAAATCAGCTGTGGATCAGGCTATTACAGAGAAGAGGTGCTTTTAAGTTGTAAAAGAATCTGAAAAGCTCAGCATTCTTATGAGTACAGCATTTCAAATACAAGCCATGTCTGGACATGGTATGAAAATGCTTATTTTAATTAAACAATTAGTAGAGCTGTAACTCTTGCCTATCCTGCTAGGATGCTGCACTACTAACATGTGCTTCTGAAACTGTAGAGGCTCAGCTGTAATTCCCCTTCTGAAGCCTTTTAATGTGGCTGTGACTTTATTTCATGGTGATAAATAATATAGTCCTGGTTTTGCTCACTGAATTTAGTATATGTGACACAGTTCTGCATCCCTCAGTATTTTGATACTGGCTGTCCGTAAAATGCTAGTTTGACGTGGAATTGGTTTTGCTGTCTCTTAAAGTATTTAAAGGTGAAATTTTCTAACATGATTTAGAGACTTTTCACAGATTATCCTGATTAGAGGGAAGCCAAGAGGTCTGTATGATTTAACTGCAGAATAAGTGACTGGGTTGAAGCAGGAAAAGAAGATAACGGCTTTATGAGCCTGAAAGAGGGAGGTGGGAATACTGCTGATGAGGAAGTAAGATAAAGAACTCTATCAGTGTAAGCACTGTTGGTTGGTGGCTGTACATCCTCTAGTACGTGTCAGTTGGGGAATCTGACATTTCCATTTGGATAAAGGACTTAAGGGGGAAATAGGAAGTGAGATATACAAGATATTAGCCTAAACAGTTTTGTTGGAATTGTGGGTGATGTTTGGTGATGATATGGTAAAGGGAAACAAAGAAGCAGAGGTTTATGGAACTCTAAACAGGAGAAGCAGGGATGAAGGCAGCTGCCCGAAACAGGGGAAAAAAATAATTAAAAAAAAAAGGAGGAGGAAGAGGAATATCACCACATATCTTCAGAATTCTTATTTCATCAGGTTTTGTGAATTTTGTGGTTTGGAAATGGAGTAAGAATATGTAATCCAGACCCATAACTTAAAACCTTTGGAAAATATTAAGTATTTAATAAAAATGTATGAGAATAAATCTGTTCTAGACTCTTGGGGAATCAATAGGGCTCTGTAACAATTACAGTTTTTGCTTTTAAAATGTAGTTTATTTTTACAGCTTATGCTCATATAATTTTATTTCCTAAAGCATATAATATTTTAAAAGTTCCTAAAGATTTAATTTAAAATTTAAAAATATAAATTACTTAGCTGAAAAGTTATGTTAAATGTTTACTGTTTTCATCTGATAATAAGTGGTTCAGTATGGTACTAGAATAATAAGCAGTACAACTAATGAAACAACAGTATAAACAAACCAGTTAAATGAGAAATGGAAATAATATCCAGAAAATATCTTGAATGATATCTATTTAGGTGTGAGTTAATTTTTAAGAGACAAAAAAACAACTGCTGGACACATTATAAACATGTAGAGTATGTTGTTGGTCACAGACCTGAACTATCTGGTGATTAGTATATGTGCTATAATTTTTCCCATCTTAAATTTTTATCCTTTTTTGAATTGACATGGTGATGTTTCCTTTATATCCTCTATCTTATACAAGAACCTCTTGCTTTAATGCTGTTTCAAAACAACTGTAATTTGACACAGCAGACAAAGATAAATTGTTACTTAAGGATGCTTTTCCCAATTTGATTTATTGCTGAATAGCTGAAAAATTAATTTGGACACCTTTACCCAAGTCACGTACAGCTCCTGTATTAATTTCTCTTCTCGAATTCTGTCAGAGATGTACATTTATATTGCTGTTTGGAATATGTTTACACCAAACCCCATGCTCCTCCTATCATACCATAATGCTTTTACCATAAAGAATATACAGGCCTATGTTTTGCCTCCACAAGGCATTTCAGACCATTAAAATCACTGACTGGATATTGTCCATGGCATTTGACATAGTGGGCAGTCATGTAGCTGCACAAAATTTTAAAGCAGTAATAAGATGTTTATGCTATTGGACTGAATTCTTTGATAAGAATTTCTGAAATGCTGAGAGTTCTCTGTGTAATGGGGAGAAAAAAAATATAGTTTATGCTCAGCTGGTTGCCATTACACTGACTCTGGGACAATCAGCAGTGTAGGTTAAAGCTCTTGAGTCTTACCTCCAGTAGTTTATAAGGATGATTGTTCCTGAAGCATCTTTTTTGCCACTTCACTGGCCCTGGCTACAGGTCTGTTTCCTGCAAGATTCGCATCATCATCTTTTTACACGGTGTAAACTCATCTTCAGGAAAAGCTGAGGATATCAGGAAAAGACAAATTGTGAAATGTTTAAGAGATATATAGTTATCCAAGTCCTTCTCAAATCATTTGGTATTTGGTACTTCAACCTTTCAGATAGCTTTGCAAATCTCTGCCAATAGTTTTTGAAACTTTTCATTATGTACATTTTTTGGCTTTTGCATCTAAATTCAATACTGGCTCATTTTCTCCTTTGTAGATGAAGACCATAATCAGGTTACCTGAATAATGGAATTAGGAGCTTCTGTACTTTTTTTGCAGAGAATAAAATATAACTTTTAGACAGGAAAAAAATTACAAGATAAATATTTCCATGTGCCTTACTTCAGAAGATTCAAATCTCTGATCTCAATTTCTTTTTACTTGTTTCCTATTTACTAGCTAGTCAGATAGGCTCTGGTTAATGAAAATGTGGTAATGTAAAATGTAAAAAATATATATTTCATTATTTTTGCTAGTCTGATGTAATTGACAAGTTTCTTTCTAGTTTTATATGTACTGTATTATCATACATAAATTTTTGGTACTGTGTATAATTCTTGCAAATATTAAGTTCTCTATTCACGCAATTTGTATAGCACAATTGGTGAATAAAGCCAAATAGATAAGTACACACAGGACCATCCCATCATAGCTGAAATATTTTAATTTCAATTTTAATTTCTATTTTAATGTAATGTAATAAATAGGGAAAAAACTGTTTGATGTGAAGCCACAGATATTTCAGGCTGTGTGTGGTTTCCCTAGTTTGTGTAGGAAAATCTCATTGGGAGTGGCATTCAAGTCTCAAACAAACTTTGAATGAGGGCAAAATCTACACTATAGAGAACTAGGATTTCATCAGAGAACAGCTTCTGCATATGCCATATTTCCAGTCATATCAGCTAGCTTTGAACTTCCTCTACTGAATTATAGTGCTATTCCTGCTGAAGAATACTAAAGTGGCTTAAGTCAGTTACATTAATATAGGTGTTTTATGCTAATTGGAAGACTTTATAGAGTGTCTGAGACAATATTTATGGATATGACATGGCCTGCACATACTCCAGGGCAGCAGCTGGAAGCTAAGTGAGATTGCATGAAATATCCCTAGAAACTTCTGCTTAGGTGAATATATCGAGCTTTTGATGGTAGTCCTGTAGCACCTCAGACTTGTTTTCCTTTATACCTTCAATAGTAGAAGATCTCTGGATTTAGCTGTAACGGTTTTCTTCACATGTTATCCTATTGTCTATTGCCATTGAAAAAATTGTTTCAATATATTTTTCTCATATTTCCATGTTACTCATAGATTCAGAGAAGAAAAAATATATTTAAATTATGAGTTTTGAGTGCTGATCAACATCTAAACAAGATGAAAATAATTGAAACAGTGTTAGAGATACTCAACCATATGCAACGATTTCACTAGAGAATTTTCAGAAAGAGAAATTGCAAAACTTCTTTCCTCAAGTTCTTCACAACCTTATTTCACCTCATGCTGAATGGGCTTGCTGAGAATTCAGTGTATTATTTTTACAAAGAATACCTGATTTACTGACTTTTTTTTTTTTACTATTCCAGGAAATACTGTCCAAATAAGCAATGTTACTTGCCATAGCAGTCTACTGACTTGTTTGTTAAAATCTGATTAATGTTTACACAGTTGTTTTAAAATTTTAGAGAAAGCTTTTGTTTTTACTGAGAACTTGGCATCTGCATTTCTTTGTTTTAGATTGAGGAGGATACGTGGCAGAAATACTATTTGGAAGGAGTTGCAAATGAAATGTATACAGAATATCTGTCTAGTGCCTTTGTGGGTTTGTCCTTCCCTGCAGTTTGTGAGTAAGTACAAATACATAGTAATATTCATATTTGCTTTCTCTCAACTGGAATCTAAGGTTTCTGCAGGAGCCCTTTTCACTCTGTGACAGTCCTAATGTAGCTACATCAGATGGCATCCAATAAAATAAACATGAAAGCAATCACTGTATAGAAGTATTCCAAACATTGTAATGTCTCTTTTCAGAAAAAAAAAAATTGCAATTAAGTGATTGTAAATGAAAGCATAAATGTTTTCAGTGTTGAGCAGATTAATCAGCAATCCATTTAAATAGAGTTATTTATTTGTAAGTGCTGTCCTTTTGTTTTTTCTAATGATTCCCATTCCTTGAACAGTGGTTGTCAGTGTCACTGTCTTGGCTTATGTCCCATTCCAAGGAAATTGTTCATTAATTGAAACAGATGTAGTGGAGTCATATAAGCAGTGTGCCATCCAGAGCTATGTGAAGCTGGCTGCAAACCACTTTCTAAAAGTGAAATATGTCAGGAAAAAATACGTCTATTTTGTAATGAGAAAGGAGTATTTGAAGCATATAATAGATAACCATAATGTAAGCCATGCTACAGCTTCATTTCTAGAGACTGAAAATCCGTATTTTTTTTCCAAGAATGATTCTGTGAATGAGAGATTTGTATGCACAAGGTTTCTATGATAAATGTTGTGGCCAGAAACCTAGTCAGGATAGTTTAGCATAGTCATATTTCCTCTTCTGTTGGCGTTCTTTGTTGCAGCCATGCTGGAAGGTCACAACAAAGATTGTGGACAGCTTTTGCTAGGCAGTGGTCATACTCTTAAAAAGAAGCTGACCCTACTCTTCAGGGTGTGATGTCTAACTAGGTAATCTAGAAAAACTTCTGCAGGCTCCATTCTTAGAGGAATAAGTAAGATACTATCTCTTATGTAAAGGAGAATGATTTTACTTTAACTCCTCTCACACTTCTCCCACTTTTCTGGTGTTTACAGTAGCATAAACGTAGTTTAAGGCATAAGAATTAGGGAGAAACAACTGTTAGACATATTATCCATTTAAAAATCTGTCTTTTTCTGGGGTATTGCCATGATAGAGACAAATCTTCAATTTGCTGGGTAAAATCCATCCCTCCACTGTCCTAGCCCGACTGTTACTAGATTTTTCTAGAAAAATGTTTATTATTACAAGTACGAAACTTTGCCTGGATATATTAAAATAGAAAATATCATAAAGTATTCTAGAAATTTGTGTTATATTCAGAATGAATGGTAATTTGTGCTGCTTGCATGAACTACAATCATGAAACCTAAATCTCTATGTAAAACCGTAGTCAGACATAGTTGAGTTTCTATATGAGTTCTTAGAAACATGGGACTGAGACTGTATTTGACATAAAACTGACGTTTATTTAACTGTGCTGGTACAACTGAGATAAAATAATCAATAAAGAAAGAGCATTTGTTGAGATTTAGAAATGTGTCTAAACTTTGGTTGTCTGGAGGCTTAATTGTGCTTTTTAGTTCAAACTAAAGAAAAAGATACATCTCTAAATTCCCAACAGTTTATTAAATTCACGTTAATTGAAGCACATTGAAAATTAATATGTAGTATTAAATATTTATGAGTTCAGTGCATAGCTATTTTCATTACCATAAGAACTGACCATTCAATTTCCAGAAGAACCGAAGAACAGCAAAATGTCCATTGCTTTGGTTTGTGAAGGGGAAATAAAATCAGTGGACAGGCTTAGTGTGATGAGCTATCCACAAAATATACAAACTTTGAGAGCAATTTTTGTAATTTAGCTTTTAAAATTCATGCAGACAGTGACATCTCAAACCTGGAAACTAATTTAGTTGCATTTAAAGTGTAGAGACCTGTGTTACTATTACCAGTGCTTATGCACTGGTTTTGGATAACCTGGATTTTACTGCTACATGCTACAAGCAATAATTAGGGGGTTAGTAATTACTGGAGAAATTTTCAAAACTTCTTATACGTAACAGTTATGTTTCCTGTTCCTACCTAGAAAACTAACAATACCCATTTTTTAAAGCGGGCTTGGCTTCTTTGTGCTTAAGACCTTCCATAGAGCTCTTACAAGAGCAATATAGTTGGGTTCCTTATTCCAACATGGTCAGCTTTAATAGGAGCTGGGAATAACAGTGGAATAATAGATTTATTTATTATTTTTTTTTGTAGCAGAAAAAGAGTACGTAAAAGTTATGAAATATAAATATTTATGAAACTCTTTAGCCAAGTGTGGATAGGAGTAGGGTGCATTTCCATAAGTCATAACAGCGCTTCCTTTGCATTTCAAATCAGGAACCATCTAATAAACCAAGAAAATATATGAAATGGGAAATAAAGAGAAAAATCAATGTATTGATATTTCTTAAGTCCAGTCTTTTCATAACAGATGGACAGGTCAACAACCAAAACCTATTAAATAGTCAGCTCGTGTTCTCACTACTGTCCCAGTATTGGTAGTGGAATCCACTACTGTGAGGAGCAAATTCACTTGCTTACCTGCTCTTGTTCTTGCCAGCAGCCACTGGTTGTAAATAGTACAAATAATTAATTCTTATGAAGTGCTTTTATATTTCTAACCTGGCCTGTTAGGGTTTCTTATCCTTTCGCAGAATGTTCGAAGTTTTTGCTGTCTTTCTGAAGAGTAAATCTAAAGTCAACAATCTTATGTAAGATAAACAGTATTATAAGTGGTAATAATTGTAAAAGTAGTTAAGTACACTTATTTTTTGAGCAAATTTTGCAGTACTCATAGGCAGTGAATTCTTTGTAATTTATATAAACTACAGGAGTTGCAGCTAATACTGCAACAGCACCATCTTCTGTATTACATATGTGATAAATTTCAGCTAGTGGCTTTCCATTTCGTAGCATCTCTAATTTCTGATTTCTTCTCCAACTTCTCCTGTAATGGGCTCTTCTGTAGCATACTTTAAAAGGTCCAGCAATTCTAATGCATTAGTAGAAGTGCCTGTAATTAACTAGTAAGACACGTGTAAAACACTTCTCAAATATTTTCATAAGACCCAAAAAAATCTTAACTAACATCATTTTACACTTGAACAGATAACTGCTTACATCAGTGCTTACTTTTACATTTTTAAATAGTGCTGTGAAATTCTACTATTGGAGTATTTACATAAACTTTTTTCCTTACCTGAGCAGTATTTGATAATTCAACATCTGGAAGAACCCAACTGTTTGCTGAAAGCAGAAGGTGCCCATGCTTTTGCTAGTTTTGTGTGATTGGCACTGAAATTAACAGAACTATAAAAGGTATATTTGGGTTATTAAATATATATTATGATAATTTATCTTCCAACATACAAACCTGATTGAGTGCACTAGTTTCAGACACTGCTGCTCCATAAAATTAAAGTACCTGATATTCTCCTACTTCCAGCTTCTGAGGAACACAGCATACTGGCAAGTACCAAATAAAGCACTGGTTGCCAATGTGCATAAAAAATAGTATGAAAAGACAAAAATAATGTATTTATGAAACAATTTTGATATTTAAGTAATTTACTCAGCTTAAGATACTACAGAAGATACTCATGTTATTGAAAACACTTTTGCTAACTGCAGCCGAAACAAAGTATGGAAGTGGATTGAAAGTACTTTTTCTGTTCTGAGGAGAATTACCTATTCATTTGTCAGAAGTAATTTAGCAATAAAATGTTATTACTGAACCTGAGGAAAAAAATGGTGTACAAGATTTCAGTCAAAAATTCCTTTGAAAAGAAAAAACTTCCTTCTGGTAGATTTTCTAGTTGAAATACTTTTTAAAGTGTTTGGTATGAAATTAAATAATTAAAACCTAATCACGATTATATCTTCACGTTTTCCTGCTCAGAAAAGAGAATGATAATTTCTAAGTAAGAGAATGATAATTTCTAAGTAATAATTTCTAAGTAAGAGAATGATAATTCTAAGTACCCCAGCACTTTCACATGCAAGAAATACAGAGGGCATCTATGGTTAATTTATGCCAATGGTAGTCTTACCAGTAAAGAAGGAAGATTTAATGTCAAATGCAATTTACTTCTCTCTGGATAGATAGAAACAGTCAGATTCAAATTCTTAGGAGCCTTTGTTCGTGACCATCTGTCTTCATCAGTAGTTAACAGATGATGTTGACAGTTGAAAATAAAATAGAAATTAATGCCTCATGTACTGTCATTGACAATTTTTGTGGACTTCTACATAATAATTTGAGATAAAAAATGTTCTAACTGCTTATCACAAGGCTCTTTATGTATCTATGGAAAAAAGTCAGGTATATAACTCGCAGTTCTGCAAGTATATGAATATCACCTTTGCCTTGTTTTAATAAATAACTACTTGTGCAGACTTTAACAACTGAAAAAAATGTGTACTACAGTATCAGAATGTACTTTTGATATATTGGAGAGAAATTGCTTCCAGTCATGTGGCTCCTCTGTGACAGTACTTGGCAAATACTGACTTATTAATAGTGTACTCTCATTTTAGTTCAGTACATACATATTTTCTAAGTGATGCACACTACAATCAACATATGACTAAATTCCAACAAAGATTTGAAAAATTTCCTCAAGACATCCAAAAAGATAGCTAAATACAATTTTTATGTTGTCTATCATGACCTTTGTTACTCTTGATTAAGTAGACTTAGAAACATAGTGTTGGTGCTTATGCTGCTGTTCTCAACTTGTCAGTTTATATTTTCAGGAAAATATGTGTTCATTATCTTCAAAACAAAAAGACCTGAATAAGTGTTCTGTATATATCTAACCGAAATAATGGAAAAAGATGTCAGTGGGAGTTTTCTTAGTGTAAGAAGATGCCTACCCTGCAGCCACTTCTACATACGTGATGTTGGTTGTGAAAAAGGACTAACTCTTGGCTTCTCTTCCTGCAGACTGGTGTTTGCGAAACTAAAGCTCTTAATGATAGCCATAGAATACAAGTCGGAAAAACGAGAAAGCAGGTATGTTCAGCACCTGGGAATGTTGAAGTTCTGGTATGCACTGTCAAGAATTCTGCCTGCTTTTTTTTTTTTTTTTTTTTTTTTCCCCAGAATAAGCATAGCTATTCTTATATATTTGAAACATTTCAGAGTATAATTAGCATGCCATCACATTACACCATTTCACATAGCGCTGAAAGGCTTTTATTTCTGCCCTATTCTTCTTCTGTAAAATTAATTTAAGTTGGAACATGTAGTTAAAGGTGGGGGGGCAGTGATACTTAAGTGCCATCTCCAGAAATGCAATTCATTTTTACTTAAAAAAAAACCCTTACAGTGTTCACAGTCTCTCAGTTATAATTATTCTACTGAAAATGGAAAAGTGGAACACAGAAGTGGTGTCAAAACTCATTATGGCTCTGTATTCTCAAAATAATAATTTTATTTAAATGACTTTGGAAAAACCTATTTAGAATAGGATATAGAATAAACAGAAATATAGGATGAACGTAGTATTTATATGATATCTCCTCTGACAACATTGCAGATACGAATACCATCATGAAACTGGATAAGATTAGTTTAGCATTGAAATTACCAATTGACTGACTCCTGTCCTTCACCAAAAAGAAAAAAGTAAATGAGTATTCTTAGTACAGATTCATAGACAGGAAAAGAAGTGTTTCTTGTGGGGTTTTTGTACAAAAAATCGTAAAGATCCAAGAGAACATTGGAGTCAATCTTCTATTAACTTGTCCATCAGTGCTTCACACAACATTCATTTTTGTATAACAGAAATGTTATAAATGTGCTCTGCAATGTGTGGAGGGGCATATAATAAAAACATGACGATACTGACTCTGAACTGAATTTTATTGTCCTGTCAAAATTAATATTCTGTACTTGTAGAGTAAATCTGGAATGATACAATTTAGTCAATCTTATTTTTGACCACTAATTACCTAAAACTTTTAAGGGCAGTTGTTTCTCCTCACAGGAGAACCGATTCTATATTTGAGCTCATGCCACAATTTCTGAGGGTTTAAAAGTTTATTTTGACATTTATTATTTTATGTTGTCATTTTTCTTTATTTTCATGCCCTATAGTTGGCTTTGCTTGATTCTTTCCTATGTTATAAAGTGATATGTGAAGTGGTGTAAGTGCTATTGGATATTATTTTTGTCCACACTATGCTGATTAAAACAATCCTCTTTTTCTTTTGAAATACCAGATTTTTTAAATGTTTCTGGCTCCCATGGGCTCTTGAAATACTTTTCCATTGAATGATCTCATTCCATGTTAGCAATATAGAGAAAATAATTTATTATTCTTTTGTCTCTGAACAGTTTAATCTTTTCCTAGAAAAAAGAAAAAATATGGTAGTAACATCAGTGGAACCATTTACCAGATTTTGCCTTTCCAATATTAGAAGAAAATAGTTTTCTGTTGGTTCTCCTAAGAATTATTGCCCAACTTCAGGATGTCATTACTTCAGTTGTCATTTACTTGCATAAGTGCTAATATAACAGTCTTTTTCAGTAATAACAGATAAGTCATGGCTTCCATACCATTCTTTGCACTAACTTCAGTGGGAGTTGGATTGAGTTCTTAATCACAAGGTGATGCAGAGGATCCCACAAAAAGTAACACAATGTGATACAATCATATATTCCTTCTTACTTAAAGCCACACAGGTAACAGTTGACAATTAATTAATTTGGTAAAAAAAGATGCTGAAAATCACAGGAAACAATACTAACCAAGGGATGTTAATAGCTTGATTTTGTGAATATGAACGTAACAAGAGGAGAGCATGTAAGCTAGAAAGAAAATTCACTTTTTCATATAGACCTGATCCACAGTAATATCTGCTGACTTTATTAACCAGTGATAATTTTTTTGTCACTGTTTGTTGAATACAGAGCTACCTGTAGCTTATCTTTATTGTGCTCTTCAACCCAAATATTTTAAGTACCTATTTGTGGTTTTCTGAGCTGAAGCTGAAGCCTTTTAGTCTAATATGAAAGACAGTGGAACAAAACTTTAATTTCTCTTGCATTTCTTTGCATTTTATTAAGTGAAAAGACAAGGAATTAAGATAAAAATTAGAATAACGTAGTTTACAAGTGCAAGCTGTCTTTGATCAAGATAAATTTGTCATTTGCCAGTTATGTTTGTGATAGTGATTTTAGAGATACTTTATACTACTTCATATATTAAGTTCTTCATTGATAACTCTTCAAAAAGGTCAAAGGGTATTTTGGGACTCTTAATTTAATTTTTTAATTTTAATTTTGGGACTCTTTTGGCTTTCACGCTTTATGAGAGTAACAAACAGTACGCGTGGTGATTTATTTTATGATAACAGAGTCATATTTTGCAAAACAATTGAGAGGTTTTAGAGAATTTACAATTTAGAGCAACAATGATAAATGTTAATAAAAAATGTAGTATATTATCTAGATGACTCAATTTTATTAAGAGCTAATATTTCCAGCTATGGCTGGGATAGGTCTAGGACCAGTATTTTCAAAGTATTCTTTCTGCCTAAGGGATGAGAAGACCTTACTCCCACCAGTTCAGTTTTTGTTACTAGTCATAATAGAATATCTATACAAGTGAATTGTATATCTGATTTTTACTTATACAGGGAGTTTCCTCTTCAGATTAGTTTAATCTGCCCTCATTACTTCACACTCAGAGCTAAAATGACACAAAGTGAATTCAGAGTTGTGTGCAGCTCTCAAAAGTGGTAATGTGAGGGTATTCTAGATTTCCTAATCCCCTTTCTAAACTTCCACGACAGTGTTACGGATAAATCCTAGCACCATTTTAAGTCAATGGCAGAATTTTCATTGACTTTAATGTCTTCATTATGTGTAGAATGGCATAAATACTCATTTACCTATGCACTTTTTTTCCTTGGGCAGTCTTCTAAATGTTGGTTTTCTAAAGTTTTCTGATTCTGCTATCTCTGCCGTAGGGAATTTGAAATCAATAGCGATTATAAATCATCAGAACTCTATGCAAGCTAATATTAATGTGCATATCAGCAGGAGCTGAACTTTCTGCTTGCAACTGGATTTTTTTCTCCCTGTTTCCTGACTCCTAATAAAGCTATACAAAACAATAAGCACACTTTGATAACAAGTTTTGGCAGTATTAGACTATTAATTAGAAATAATTTATGATTTTACAAGATTGCTTAAAAAGCAGAACTTAAAAGTTTTCAAGCCTAAATGTAGGTAATATAGTCACAGACACAATAAATACAAGCTCCTTTTCAAATAATGGGTAGAGTTTCTATAGAATTTTTTTCTTTTTATGCACCTGTTTCTCACTAGGGTTTCTTGAAGATTAATTAAAATAACCATAATTAGGTATATTTTTTTTTTTACCTTTACATTTGTATATTTAGTAACATTTAAGTTACTGCTGAGTTACCAAAGAAACCTCTGAGTTTTCTAAGTGACTGAATTTAGTGGATTTCTGACCATCTACTAAGGTCTGCACTTTAGTAGTTCTGGGTCACAATATGAGTTAGCCATTCTTTCATCTCTGATTAGTATCTGGGAATATTATAATCAATTATTAAGAGCAGGGAGCACTTCTTAAATAAGTTTTCACGTGCCTGATGCAAGTCAAATACTTCAGCTTAAAAAATGGTCTTAGTTCATTTATAGAGAGGTTTTGTTTCTCCTGTAGAAAATATGCTAAAGGAACATGGGGAACATCAGCCTGAAAATGTCCCAGCAGAGCTTGCTGAATAGGTAGCAAAAAATATCAGTTCAAAATGTAAATATTCAGATTCCTCATCTGAAATCCCTTTTAGAGATTCCTTTTTCCTTTTTCTTTTCTCCCTAATTTTTTTCTTTTTTCCACATGAGTAAGCAAGAAGGAAAACCTCACCAGGATTCTTCCCTTCTGCACCCTGTGTTTACTCCTCTTGTTAAATTTTCTCTTTGTCTATCCATATATTTGTTCTCATTCTCAGCAGAAAAACCTTTGAGCCTTGAAGACTTTTAAGTAAAGGGTTTTTTTGCTTTTGCTTTGGTGTCAGTTGGTTTCTTATCAAAGTGTTTGATTTGCAATTTTTTTCTTGTCGTTTGCAGAAGCCGAAAGCGGTATGCCCTCTTCGTTACCTTTCCTTCCAACCTCAATCCTACCTCCACTCCTTCTAACTTCAGGACTAATTCCTTGCCAAGAACACAGGAAGATAACATCTTTGTCTATCTTTCTCTGTATATACACACACATATATACATATATATATATTCATCTGTCTCTGTGCTTATATATGTATATATCTGTGTGTATATTTATATATGAGCCCCCAATCTCAAAGAGGAGAGAGAATAGCATTTTGTCTCTCCATTGGTTCTTGTGACTCACGCACTAACTTCTTTGCAGGAAGTACAAAATAAAACAGTATTAGTATTTTAGGCTTTTTTTTTTTTAATTTATTATTTTTTCCCCCCTTGTGGAGTCATTGGTGTGTCAGATCGTTGCATTGGAATAGCAAACTTTATTGTTAACATCTACCCTCCTCTTTTTTCATTTTTACCGTATCGTGACGATGTATATTTCATCTTTACCAGCCCTTGTGCTGCCATGTTGTCTCCATATTCACACCTTCATTTATGTCCTCCTTTCCCCAGAGTCTTCCTTCAAAACACGTCTTACAGTACAGTAGTTCATGTTCTCTTGTAGTGTCACTTTCCATTAACAACAACCAAATACCTGATTCTTTGCGTTGCTGGTCCTGTTTTGAACCCAATAATTCATAATACAGCACTCATTAAAGATATTGTACTTTTTCAGTGAAAGTGTCATGGATAGTTTGTACTATATGTCACATTCGTTTTAATGACATTTATTAAGCTCATTTATGAAAATGTTACAGAACGTGTTTGTTTCCCAGTGTTGATTTTTCTTTGGGATGGCATGTTTTGCATTTTCTTTTGGTATATTGTGCTGTGAGCTCCTTTCTAGTCCACATTCTATCTTGCTGCTGCTGGTTGGGATAAAGTAAATAAGACATGCTCTTCCATATCCTTTCCTCTCCTCACCTCTCTTCCCCTTCCAGCTTATAGCAGTCTCTCTGACTGTCAGTGGTGCTCTGCAGAGACCTATTCTCATTGTCTATACATTTCAATTTCCTTCACCGTACTCTCCAGACTATACTTTCCACATCTGTTCTGTTGCGTGTATTGTATGTGTTATGTTTATTTAATTTTTAGTCTTATTCTCCTGTAGTTTCTGAGTAGATGTATGAAAAGAGAGGTGGCTTCCTGTCAGTTTGGCATTATTGATATGATCCAACTGCAGAGAAGTTACTGCAACACTTAGCATCTTCAAGGATCTGCAGTTGTTGCACCTCTACTTCGCTTCTTGCTTTTGAGTATATATTATCTTGTGGTGAAGGCATGTTTATGCTGGCATGATGAGCACTATGAAGAAGTGTTGTACCAAGTGAAGTTGCTTGCTCCCAGAATAAAATATATTGTGTTGTTCCATTGTACTGATAATCAATCACTTCTGGAACCAGAAAGAATAACTTAATTGTTTCAAAGTGTATTGAATTCATCAGCACTGTTGAGCTAGTTCGGACCATGCCGCAATAAAATACTTTATGCACATCCTGTAGACCATGATGGAGAAGTTGCTGTTGTAAAGAACTTAATTCCTGGGAGCAACCTTTATTATGCTTGTAGTAATTAAGCTTTAATATACGGTAGCATGTAATGTGCACTGTGTCTTTTGCCTTGTATTCTTTTTAGTGTCTTACTGGATTTTTCTGTATAGAGCAATATGGATCTGAATTAACATCAGTGATAGAGCCCAGAAGAAAGAAGCAATACTTGTGAATTACAAGCAGTGTGAAGCTGGTATGCACGCAACTCCCACTCTGGGATTTGTGCACCTACCCTCACACTCCACTTCAAAACATACCCTGAAAGAAAAAAATACTGTCTCAAACTAATTTTTTTTAATTGTAATTCTGCAGTTACATGAATGACATGGCACATTTTAAAAGGCCATTGTGCTAATAGTGGTGCATTTCATCTGGGCATGGCATGAAACAATCAAGAAAAATAGTTGGTTTTATTTAAAAATGTGGTAGCTATAGTCAGTAATACCACATAGTCTTGTTTTAGATACTGTATTAATAGTACTTAAACAATATTATAGCTTCCTGATTACTAGATGATATTGCTACTGTTTCAGTCACATGGGGAATGGTACAGTACATCTACCACAAGGTTTAAAACAGAGTTGTTAAAGCTCTTGTCATTTGTTTAGACAAATTTTTGCTGTTTGTGTTTCATCTGATTCAACAATTGATCTTTTTGTTTTTAGCCAAGGATGATGACAGTTACAAGGGTAGCCATAAATCTTAAAAAAAAAAAAGAAAAAAAAGCATAACTGAATCAGAAAAGTTTCCTTGATGCAGGAATGAACTGATTGGTCACTGATAAGGAGATTCATCTCACTGAACTTTTAATCTAGAAGTTATATGTCCAATCTTTTAGTTATACAGATATAGTTCATAATTGCAAGGGAAGAAAGAGACAATTCTTGAAAGCAGCTTCCATTCTAAGATGGATGAGATGAATCTCACCTTTAGTGTTGTCTAAAATGTAAACATGAAAGTAAAACCAAACAAGAATAGTAAATAACTGAGGCTGCTGACAAGGAAAATTCTTTAAAGAGCTCTTCCAGTGTATGTCTCTACTGATTGACTTTATCTATGTCTTCCAGTTTTCAGTCTTCATATAGTGCTGTTTAAAATGTTGTTACCCTTGCCTATTTTCTGTGCTGTTCTTGCTGAGTATCTCCACGTGCCTTTGTCAGCTCAGTTTCAAGACTTTTACTGCACCTCTTCCATCTTAATAAGATCCCTGATTTTTTCTCGGAGAAAGCTGATAGTTATGCAAATCTGAGATTCATCTGTGGTATAAATACTGTGTCTAGATTAAGAGTTCAAAGTTATGTCCATTTACAACTTCAGCAATAATGGAAGCCTACTCAGTTTCAAGCCATGCAAAGCAAATGTGGAGCTGTGCCACTTAGCAAGTGGCCTGCCAATAAACACACAGTGTTACACTGGTTCATAATCTAAAGCTGGTTGGCTATTTTTTCGTTTTGGTTCACGTGCAAGGTAGCTTGATATTATAGAAAGATAGACATTTTGGTCTTCTACTGAAATTTTTGTATACTGCAAATTTATTAGAAATAACACTTTATATCAGCCATCAAACTTTCTAATGCTGTTTCAACCCAAGAAACATCATTTGAGTCCAACATGTATGTTGTTTGAAAGCCAAAGAGAAAAATAGCTTAACGGCAGAAATTAGTAAAACACAGTTGGAGGGAATTATCCCTGCGCCAAAGTGTCTGTTCACAAATTTTCCTGCCATTCAAACCTCCAACTATCAGGTTCTTCCTCAAAAATCTTTGTCAGCAAAACATGGAAGACTTGCAATTAGTAATCAAAACTTTAGCTCACTTCTGTTGCTTTAAGGATAGTCATAGTATGATATTCTTTATCTAGGCCAGAATATTGTTGTATTGTGCAGCAATAGCCATGTACTACTAAAAAGGGATTGAGCAATGCTCAGTATCTGGGGTAGTTTCAGGTAAATAAGAATGGACGAGCAGGTATTTACATGTTTCTGTATTTTACTGATGGTGGCACGTGTACTTAAAACATCAGAAAGATATAATCTAACGAGTGAATTGATGAAAATTAACATACTGTCATGAGTTACTAATAGACAGCTATTCTATGACTTATAAAGAAGTCATCATGTCCAATCTTAACTTTTCATTTAATGATCTGTGTAAGTGTTAATCTAGATTTTTTCTGGTCACGTGGAAATTTTAATTTTCTTTAAACTGCGCATCTCACATGTGCACTAATTCCCATTTGTGCTTCCCCTGCTTGTATTTCAGTCAGTCTGGGAACTCAGTTTCAACTGTATAAATACTATCATTCCTGATTCTTTCCTGAACTTTGAGTTCAATGTCAGGTTGGATGGGGCTTTGAGTAATCTGTGGTAGTGGAAAGTATACCTTACCATGACAGGACTAGATCATCTTTAAAGGCCCCTTCCAACCCAGACCATTTTATGATTCATTCTGTGATTACTGAGAATACAACTGAATTCAAGGGTGACTTCTACCTTTTCAGTCTGTGACTTTTTCATTGCTCTGAGATGCGTGAATCTAGTCACTAAGTGACTCTTGTTTGTCAAATGAACTAACTTTTACTAGACATTAGGTAACTGTAAAGCAAAGATTTCTAAACTTCATATTTTGTTCCACAAGTGACTTACAAATTGTTTTATTATGAGAGAGTAATGTAACTGGCTTCTCCTAAGTTCATGCTGGTGAGGTACCTTAAGTTCCCATTAAACTCATTAAATCATATTTAGTTTACAAATCTATTTACATGGTTGTAATTGCCATGTGTTCAAAATGTTCAACGTGTGAAGGAGCAAGCAAGTCAAGAGATACTCTGATTTTTGGAATGATATGTGTCCTCTGTCACAAAAAACTTTGTTCTGAGGAACATATTTCTGGAACTGGAATTGTTAAGGAAATTATGACTTAAAGGTTTTTGAGCTTGCTATTACTTCATTAGTTTCTGAGGCAACTTAAACTAGACAAGTTATAGAATTATAAAATTTGATCAAGATTTTAGAAGCTTTTTGAAGAAGTATTTGGCATTCTTTCCTTGATTTCATGAGCTGATTTAGGAGATAAAAAATAAAATAATATTTTATGATAAAAACTTATATTTGGAAAAATCAGGGATGTCATTTCCAATGGCATTTTTTTCCAATGCATGGCACAGAATGCATATGGATTAGCTATACATATTGATATTGAATGTAATGAGTTTCTGTCCTTTTGTCCCTTTTCCTACATCTTCCTATACCTGTAAAACTTCCCAGCCTTGGACATACATAAAAATGAGACTGAAGCTTTCTCTCTTAAAACTCCAGTTGATTTTCCCATGTACTGATTTTCTCAGCTGTGGGGCTATATATATACATATTTACATGAGCTGCTTGAACAGTACATGCATCTTGAAAGAACTGATGGATGCATTCTTCTTGGTTTGCTCATAAGCCCGTTTTATTTTTCTCTGTCCTCTTTGTTTCGTATAATTAATTCTTTTAATTCAAAACATTTCTGTTGCTGTATATATTCTAGTGGGTGCTTCTCAAAGCATAACTTTG
The DNA here is from genome assembly GCA_013400375.1 of Thinocorus orbignyianus. Lineage (NCBI taxonomy): Eukaryota > Metazoa > Chordata > Aves > Ciconiiformes > Thinocoridae > Thinocorus > Thinocorus orbignyianus. Next base: position 1,178,785 of record VXBW01007377.1, on the reverse strand, counting down.
GCCAAAGACACTACAGGTCTCATAAGAAATAATTCAATTGCTTCTTTAATCAGCATCTTATTTAATAAATCCTTGTGGAGTCAGTAGAAACTGCTCATGATTTTGCTCTGGTTAAATATCAATGTGTATATAAACCCAAAGCTTTATGAGCCTTTGCTATAACTCTTTGCCAATTGCAGTGATGGGGCAAATTAATTTTTATTCCCAACAGAGGATTTTGCTGCTGGGGTCATGCTGCATTAACTGCTATCACATCTCTATTTTGTGACTACTAATGCACTGTATTAGTGAAAATAAGTATATGTGAACAAAGTATAAGATCTAACAAAAATAAAGTCTATACACTGATCCATCTGAATTGATTTCCTGTGTCTCAAAAAACCTTGAGATACAAAATCATGCTCACAGCACATTACATCCTAAATGAAGCCACTTTCTTCTGATCTGAGGTTATGTTTTCTACTTCTTAAAAGAACCACTTCATTCACTTATTACTTCGTCAGACTTTAAGTTCTGTGAGGGCAAGTGAACATTTACGTGTCTAGTGCTTACTTCAGCTTGTGAGGTTGGGGTTGTTGAGCTATTCATAGGATTTTTTACAGTTTGGTTATTGTTTATCCATTGCTAAAAATGGGATGAGGGGGGGGAAAAAATATGTTCATCTGTTTTCACTGAAAAGCTGTAATACTTTCATGATTAAGGGCAAAGAACAAAACAAGGGCAAAGAAAGTCTTTTTCTGACAGAGCAGTGCCCAGTTGGACCTAAGAAAAATAGTCAACCCTAACCACAGTACAACGCTTTGCATATTTTAGAAGGAACAATATAGTAGAAATAAATGAGGCTAGTGTCTGTAGAAGATTTTTGAGTTCTATCATATAAATTCTCAGCTCAATGGCAGATTAAGTATTAGCAGACGGGGAAGAGGAGAGGAGACTGATACATGGATGCAGCTACAGACGTGATAGAAAGTTTTGGCAGAAAGACTTTAAAGAGTTAGTTGCGGAAGGACTTTCTCCTGGTTCTTGAGAAGTGACTTATCCAGGCTCATAGACTTAAAGTTCTCTGTTTTTTTTCTGTGAGTGCACTGGTGGAGCATGTGCCTCAACTCCCTTAGTGATGGCCTGTTAAAGCATCTCTGTAACAGCTAGTAAGTGCTTTGGTGGCTCAAGTGACAAAAGTTTGAGCAAGTAGTCTAAATTTTACAACTTGGATGTGACTTGAGTGACTGGTTTCATATTAAGTTCTTGTGGGGTTGTTTGAATTTTTGACCTACCAGTTTTATTCTATTCTAGAATCAGTGAAATTGCATTTTAAAACTGCATTAGCTAAATGTTTTGGTTGCAAGCACAGCTGTTAAGCCCAATACACTAACAAAAGACATATCACATGCGAAGTTTAGCTGTGCAACTTTAACTCATCCCATTTGTCTGCGTGTATAATGTAGATGTTATTTACACCATCACGTTTCATTTTTTGCAATACTACTGAAGTGTGCTGTGGAGACGAACCTGTTTTCTGTGGTGATGACTTCCACTTTCTGTAGTTTGCTCTCCTTTTTGTTGCAAAGCTTGAAACTGTGAATGAAGGAAAAGGAAGGATATCTGGGTAAATGCTTTCTTTGGGATATAATTTCTGTTCCAGACTCTGCCACAGAGTATCTTTGTGAGAATGAACTAATAATTTAAACCAAACCTTTTACAAATGACTTCATATTGTTTATTCTTTCGGGAGCCAGAGACTAGGCTTTTGAAAATGTTGAGCATTCTTATAGCAAAAATCCCTAGAAGGTGTATATGTAGCTGTGCAATGCTAAATGCTTACAAAAAATTACCTGTAGGCATCCCAGATTAATGGCTACTATATCTCATAGTGACTTGATCTCTCATCTGTAAAATGGGATAATACTATATCTTCGTTCTCCTTGTAAAATAAATTATGTATTTCTGAATCTTTTGCATGCTACAGTGATGAAAACTGCAGAAAAACACAAAAGAAAAATATGAAGCTGATTTTAAAACCAAATAAACTACATGAGTCCATGTCTTCAGTTACAGCAGTAAACAACCATTGAATTAAGTTCCAGAGTGTGAGAAAAAAGTAGTTTGTGGCTATTAAATTAAGAATTGTATCAGAATGTCTACATAATGGGGGCTAAATCATGGCTGTGTGACCAACCTGCTAATTTTTGAGCAGCCTGCATGCTCTTTTCATAGGGCCTCGTGGGCATCTGTAATCACACAAAACAATGTGCTCACAAGTGTTTAAATTGCTGGTAGTCTTTATTTACTGTAAACTGCATGTGTGCTGTTACTACATTCTGAATTACAAAGGCTAATCTTTAGTGAAAGTCAGAAAAAGAGAGAACTTTTGACAAGCTTAAGTCAAAAGCTTCGTTGTATTACACATGAATTAAACTTACTGGAGAATATATTTACATCTCTGTTTATCTGTATATTCCTAGTTAGCTTAGTACTTTGCAAATTGCCTTACCTAAAATCTAGTGTTAAATTCTTGTGAAAATAAAAAACATATTTTGTAGAGAGACATGGAGTATCTCAGTTTTTGATAGCAGTTAATTCTTCATCAAAATTAGCTGAGGCTATTCTGTCAGTGTGGTTGGGTTATTTTTGTTCTTTCATGGCTGCATAGCAGTGTTTTAAAAATCTTCTATTCATTTTATGTTTTTTCAGCTATCGTGACTGGTTGTCTTGTACCATTCCCCTTGAGTGTATGTGTGTATTTATTATTTTAAGCAATAACATTATATGTTCAGATAGGGGTCCCATTAACATTCTGTTTCACTAGAAATTGGCAAAAATTTGCATCAAAGGGTTTAGCTTAATAAATGATATAATTTACTGTTACTGAGTAATGGTTGCTGGTTCTTCCTTTTTCACCATATTGTGAATTTCTCACCACTTTGCATGACAGAGCAAGAAAGCTGAAATGCTCAGCTTCACACACCATGTTTCTGAGATGCTTTGTTATTTTGTATAGTCTGTATTTAATGCAAAACCATAAGAAAACAGATATAAATACATAAAAGGTGTGATTATAGGTGGAGGCATGTGACTGTCTCAAACTTAAGTTTTTGTAAAAAGCATGTGAAACTGTTATTTGATTGGAAATTTAAAGGAAGAATGGCTTAAAATTTCCTTGCAGCCTTTCCTAACTAGTGGGTCCCCTATAACAGAACCAAATAAAACTGTTTTGGAGAATCCAATTAAAAGTTATCTAAACTTATGCTTTTGTTGTTTTTGTTCTTGTTTCACTGAGCAGTATATTAATCAATCCTGGAAACCATGTCAAGATTCAAGAAGGTACTTTAGGATTCTTCATTGCAAGTGATGCCAAAGAAGTAAAAAGGTAATTTTTTTTTCCTTTAAATTTAAACATATTACATTTAAACACCTCACCTAATTTTTGTTATTATCTGTTTAAAGATTCTCAGGGGGAACTGAGGTAGTATCCTACTGAACCAACCATGTATGCATGCCATTTTCTCAATTACACTCCCAAATATCAAGGAAATTAAATAATTTTACAGTGGATGTGAAAAGAAATGAAGAAGATTTTTCTTCCTGAGTCCTACTAGAAAATGTTAAATATTTTTATCTGATTTCTCTATAATTAATCTATCTCAGAGGAATTACTTTGAGAGAGGACAAGGATTAGAGTTTTGTCCAAGTTTCAGGTTTTAGGGTAGTTCTTACTTACATAGACACTAGCAAATACTTTATGTGAGCAAGCTACTGTATTCATTCAATAATTGCATTAGCAGAATAATATTTATGTTCTTTGTCATATTCCTTTGCTGAAACTGCCTACTCTGTGGCCTCATGATAATAAATCAAATTACAAGAGTGCAGTATATCCCAACCATTGTAGACAGCTTGCTGGTTTGTTGAACTTGACTGTATGAGGTTTGGGTTGAATGAAGAGAGTGTCTAATGGTATTGTGTTTAGGACTAAACACGTATACTCTTGTTTGTTAGGAATATAAAATGTTTGGAAGGAATGAAAGAGTAATGTGAGAGAATAATTTTTAAAAGAAATAATTATTCAATGTCTGTAAGATTTAATAAAAACCTCTAAAAAATTAGTGTTTGTAGCTGAGTGCTTCCTCATAATTTGTATCCTTGTAAGTAATGTTATCAGGAATCTGATTTTTACTTGGTGATCTTGAGTTAGATATTTTAACTAAATCCTATACTTATAATGATAAAATATTCAAATTCTGAACCTTAATAAGTCCTAAACTTTTCATTATTAAATTGCAGTGAAAATATTATTCAAGCAATGCATATTTGCCACTAATATTTAAAGAAAGTCAAAACATGAAAACAGTGAAATAACTGAGAACTTGAATTTTATTTTCATTGAAAGAGTGAAGGTAGTTTTTGGCTAGATGAGGCATGCAGAGCAGCACAGCAGCGCTTTTGTCCTCTCCTATTTCTTGCACCATCTTTGGAGTATTTGCATCCAGCACTGCCTCGGGTGTGTTGCCTTTCAGCGTATAGTTCTTTTCCTCTCTGGTGCTTTTCTCCATTTGACTATACAAAACTGTCCTTGCATTCCTTTACTGAGATGCTAGAGCTTTTTTAATTTGTAAGACGTTTTACACCCTATTATGAAATTCTTGGTGACTAAGTAAAAATTACCTAGTGTAGCATTTTTAATAGGGAGAACTTGACTGTTATTAATAAGTTAATAGCAAGCTGAAGTAAAATTCCCAGTTCTGCCTTGCTTTTTGCGGAAGAATTTGTTTAGAAACATGCTGCCTCCCTTTCCATGTCTCCTAGCTGTTCTGTGCAAAGCAAATGATTATCAGATGTGTCTCAACTAACAAAATCAATTATGTAAAGTGTTGATTTCACCCTTTTGAGCTATGAATCAGAGTCAGAAAAATGTTCTAAATTTGGCATCATTTGGAGAGGAAAAAAGGATTTTTTAATAAAGCAAAATTAAACATATACCTGAAGTTAACATTAAATTATTCTGGTTTTCTGTTACTGCTGATGGAGAAATTTCAGCTTCTTTAAGCTAAAGCTATCCATATCCATCAAATGTATATTCCATAGTGAAATATAACATGCAATGTTAAATTACTCTTCTTGCTAGAGTGACTTTTGCATTTTTAGAACAGTTTCACATTAGAAACAGTTATACCTAGGTGATTTGTTTCATGTAAAATGCTGGGCATTTAACTACAATACAAACTTTATGAAATGCATCTTTATTATTCTTTATCCATTTACATGTTAGTACTAAAATCAGGAAACCACATACTTCAAATCCACTTAATTCAACCCAATTAAATAGAAGTATAAGTTTATTGCAGCAATTACTACAGGCATTTGCTCTTGACATTGCACATAGGATTGAAGATAATTTTTAGGACATTTGTACTGCTCTGGTCTTCAGAAACATGGTCTGTAGAGATGACCTGTGTCCAATTTCTGTCATGAAGTTTTGTGAGGGGATATTTGTGATAATGGATTCTTGTTCGATACAGGGACTTGTAGCTGGTTTGGGGAGAAGATGTAAAAAGACAGAGTTTTCTCCTCCTTTCTTATGTCTTGACATCATATCATAGTTCGAAAAATATTTTATTCTCATTTACTTGAGGCATTTTATTTGGAGGTGAATATTTTGAAGACCAGAAACTTTCTGCAACAAAGTGTCTAAATACTCAGAGAAAGTTTTTCATTTTGCATTTTGCTTCTTGGAAATGTAAAGTGATTACACAGTCTGAGAGAGTAATCTTCCTGGAAGTTCATTGGAGAAATTAAGCCTGTTACATTTAGGACTTATATCTTCCCTTAGTAGCTATCTTGATTTTGGAAATGTTAATAACATTCACTGCGAATATAAATTTGTATTTTCTGATCCATATCTTATATGCTAGGCCTGCTTGCTTGCTCCTGATGGACCATTTTACCTGGGCTGTTATTCAGAGGTGTAAAATAACTTAGATAAATTCATAACTGTTTGAATTAAATATCTAGTTCATGTTTCTGAATGTTTCCTTTAATATAGTTCCACCTGTGGTGGACACTAATTAATCTAAAAAGAATGAGTAGCAATTGTTCAGAGGCTGAATATTAATATTGTTTATTTTTCTCTTCGTATTTTGGACTGTAGATTGTTCTGTTCCAGTGTTCTCCATGCTGTTGTAGCAATCTAACCATCCTAAATTTATGAACAGTTCTGTGGGAAAAACCCATGGGCAGTTGCAAAGTGATACCTTTGGTTCTTACTGCAAATTTGTGTTGAGCAGGATGCAATTAGAGAGTTGGGAAGATAGGCATGGAGCTGACATATCCCGAGTATGGATAAGTGCAGGGAAGTTTTGTCAGTTAAAAAGTATATTTAGTTTGTTTTGCCAGCAAGAATCCTGGTAAGTTGCAAGGGCTCAGCTAGAGGCCAAATGCATGATCCTTGTGCATGTGTCAGAGCAGCCTTGCAGGACGTGTTGACTTGACAGGCATGATTAAACTCTCCTGTGGGCAGTCTGATGCATATTTATTAAATTCAAATGTTGTTTTAATCTTATATAAAGTCAAACGTTCACCCTTTCTCACTTCCTTAGTTCTCCCTGTGCTTCACCTAGTGGTGAGCCATTTAATACAAGTCAAAGTTCAGAACCAAAAACATTACATAGAAACGTAGATGCTTCACCTTGTTAATTCCATATTTTTGATTGAAATGGTGGCTTTTGTGTGTTTAAAACCAGAATGGTTCTGCTCTATTTGGATATAAAAGACAAATATAATAACCTGAATAAAGATTTTTTTTTTTTTTTCTTGATACATTCCTCTAGGAACTTATTTTCAGTGGATTTTCCTTTTCTGGTTTTGGTTGGTGGTTTTTTTTGTAAATACTGTATGTGATGTTATTGTCACATTAATCTCATTGCAATCTCTCATTGTATCCAAAATTAAGTTCTACTTCTGACCAGCCTAAAAAGGGTGCTAGGGTCTAGGGTGCTAGACAGTCTTTACTTTAAAAAAAAAAAAAAAGTATGGTATATTTAATAAGAACAGAATTCATTATGTATTTTTTTTCATGACAAAATTCATTTGATGCTCTTGTTTTCTAAGATGAAAGACAAATGAACTGATATAGTGTGTCATAATTATCATGCCTTCTCCCTATTACTTTTCAAGTAAAAGTATATTGAAATAAACACTAATTTGGAATCTTATGTTTGAAATGAATGGTCTTGCAGCAAATATTTCCTACTTTAAATGTCTAACCCTTTTCAAAGATTAAAGGAAATTAGTGCTGGCATGTTTCATTAATTTGGCACTGCAACAAGAGGAAATGTGGGACTAATTTCATTTGTATGGATTAAGAAATGTGTCAGTTTTTCCATTCTGTCTCTCTAGGGCATTTTTTTACTGCAAGGCCTGTCATGATGACATCACGGATCCCAAAAGAATAAAAAAATGTGGCTGCAAACGGCGTAAGTAATATTTCTATCACTCCCTCTCCTTTTCATGAACTGCTCAGCTTTGAAGAATATCTGTATATGCGCTTGCATGTTGTACACAGTGGTACAGAAAAGTTAAGAAATAAATGCACAGCAACATAGTAAGTGCCATTTGCATTTCTGAAGTGCATATGTTTTTATTACGTTTCACACCACTCACACCTGTTTCTTCATTAGAAAGTCCATTAGTGTCCAAAGCTAACAAAGTCTGAAGAATTAAATCAAGTTAGATCTAATTGTGTAAGTTTCTGAGTTAAGAATGAGCTAACAGTGAAGCTGAAGTTCTGCTCTCTTTCACACCATGCAGAAATACCATAATATCTATAGCTTTCTGTAAAGTGAAGAACTGCTGTCTATCTTTCCGAACATGATTCTCTAAAAGAAGCAGCTAGGGAATAATAGCCCATCATATAACTATTGAAATAAGTAATTATTGAAATAATTGTTTTTACTGGATGAAGGGATTGTCTGGAAGAAATTAAATATTAGTGCCTCTTACATTTATCCTTTTAGAAGATTCCGTAGCTGTAATGCTAATATGTGCTTCAGTTAGGTTCTTAGTGCTGCGCTTTAAATTGTTTGGAAAAATTTGCATGAAGAAATAATTGAATTTTGGGATTGAGATCAGGCTTTGCATCTGTATTTTTATAAATATATAAAATTAGCATTTTATCTATATATATTTTGAAGGGACTTTTTGCAGGATCTGTCACAACCACATTTCAGCCAAAGTTGTGTTTGACCCATGCATATTTATACTGATATCAAAAGGATTTAGGGATCCATTTCTCAATGGCTGTCTGAAAATTTATGTGCATTCTGTAGAATTCTTCCATGAAAACGATCATTCAGTTCAAAAGTACCAATTAGGTAAATTGAAAGATGTCAGAAAAGATCATGTCTATTCTACCATTACTTTTAAAAGAAAAAAACTCTTATTTATAGATCCAATCATAGCGTTATCACTGTAGTACCTTAGAGGATGGAAGAAAGCCTAAACTGCCTCTGAAACTATTCTCTGCCTTTAAGAGGTGCCTGAAATGAATAAATTCTTGAAGACGATTTTAAAAAGAAAAAATATGTCACAGGAGTTTTTACAGAAACTCCTCTCCCCACAAAAAAAAAAAATAAAAAAAATTGTGGAACAAAGTAGTATAATTGAGAGAAAGCAGCTGAAACACTGACAGCAAGCGGTGTTTATCCTCCCAGTAGCCACAAGGAGAGCAAGGCACATGGAAAAGCATGCCTGATGTGGAAGGAATGTATGAGTTGCCTAACATATTGGAAAAAAATTGTTCAAGAACAGTTTATTCATGTGAGAATGTAACCTTTGAACTGCTGCCAAAGCCAATGAGGCTGCTGAGTAAGTTCTGGTAAAGCCAGTTACAGATGCCTTGGGGTGTCTGTAACTCTCAAACCCAATCTTTTTTCCAAATTATCCGACAGTTTAAGAGAAATATGTTACCTGTTTAATTTTATCTGTTTCAGTCAACGTTTCATTTGTATTTTCTTTGCTCCTCCTTCACATAGTGCATGCTTTTCACACATGAACTGATTAAAAAAAAAAAAAAAAAAAAATACAAATCCCAAAGATCTGTCCCAAAGGTCTACGTTTTTCGTTTAAATCTGTTAGAAGACAGGAATCAGAAATTAACAGTATAAAGAGCAAACGTCCTTTATTATACTTGAGTGAAAAATCAGTGTAAACTCCTCAGTACTAAGAAACCAGGGAGGAAACAGTATCCTGTGACCCAGCCAACAGAATGGATATATTACTAGCAGCAGGACTATGGAGAGGGGAGAGTAGCAACTTCTGTGTGCAGCACTAGAAAGTGTTCCAAATGGCATGGTCACATGTGTCAGCCCAATAAATGAAAGGGTGTTGGACAGACGAAGAAACAAAATGATGTGGTTAGTGAGGCTGAAGGAGGCAGCTGTCAGAGCTGCTGCAGTGAGGAGAGAACACTAAGGAGGGAATCCTCTGAATCAGGTGAAAAAGAAAACAAAATAGTGAGAATAAAATCTTAAATTTTCCTTTCATTTTCTCCCCTCTCGTCCCACCTGCCCTTTCCTTTCTCCTTTCCTACATAGACACACGTATGGTCACAGGTGCCACGGTAGCTGGCAGCTCTCAGTACAGCTGAGAACAGCTTCTGCTTAGGAGCATGCTCACAACTAGTTGCTTTGCTTTTAAAGTTCTGTAAATCAGCAAAATAAAAAAGTTAAATGAAAAATTTCAACAGTAATTAGTGATTTTTGGGTTCTCAAATTTTGATGACAATCTTGAGATCCCTTTTATGGGACCAGATTTTTCTCTTAAAGGTAAGTCTTTAGTACCGTCTGTTTTTCACATAAGATGTCATAGCTTTAGCTTTCAAATCACTAATCACTTTTGAAAAATCTTAACTATGTTATCCAGCGGTAAGATACAATAATCATTGGTCTTAAAAATACAGTATAACCAAAAGAAAGCATAAATTAGGAAAACTCCTACTCTGTTGAGTTAGGAAACTGTCAAGTGATCTGTCAACAGGTAATATTTCAATTTGATTTTCAAAGACGCTGCAAATAGTCATACATGCGTGTATGTAGTACTATATGATAAAGATATATTTTAATTAGCAAGTAACATAGCAGTTAGAGGCAGCTGAATGCCAAAAATGTATAAGATGAAATGGAAGGTTGTATATAAAAATATTGACACATTCAGGTGAATTAAATGTGAAAGAATATCTTTACATGGAAAACTTAATTAATGCAGCTTCCCATGACACTTGAAAACCACATTCTTTAATAATGCATCTGAAGTTGCACATCAATTTAGATGCTGTCTGAACATTAGCTTGTGGTATTGTTGGGGTCTAAACGTGAGTGTGACCTACATAGCCATTTGTCCAAACTTGTTAGGCCTAATATTAATAATTCAGAGCAGATCAGTATGTTTCCGTAAGGCTAGGGATAATTAAGTAACCACACTTTCCTTTTGCAGTTTCTTTGCCATCCCTTTCTTACTCATTCCACTCCCTGAATAACATGTGAATACTGATGTCACATTGTCCAGACAAATGCTTGTGTGGATATTTTATTCACAGATTGTTAATATTTTTTTAATGTTTTCAACCTCTCTCCTATTCCACTTAACTGTGGTTTTTGCAGCAAGGGGCCCAATACGTGTATATATTTATATAAAATGCAGCCACGTTGGGATGAAATCTCTAAACTGGATGACCTACTCCTCCTGTTTCTCTCATTTTGTGCAACAGCTATGGTCTAATTCTCTATATATTTTTTCCAGTGACAGTGCTTGCTGTGAACGGTGGGGGTTGAACCCCAGAGGGGACATATCATGTGTACATTGATGTGTTTGAAGGAATTTCCTGTAATCTATGACAATTGACAAACTTTTGATTTATTTTTCCTCTTGCTGCCTTGGAACACGACCCCTACTATATTTTAACTGCACACTGATAGTGATCTATTGTGAGTAAAAATGGGTTCCCTGTAGCCCAGAGTGCGGTCCAACCTGTCTTTCTCTAGCAGAGAGTATTTTTGTTCAGTATTTTGGTTCTTTTCTTTATTTATGTTGCATGTAGCAGTGACGTCATACCCACAAGTTTCTCATCGTTTACCCCCACGGAGATTAGGGTGACGTTGAAGAAAATACAGCAGTTTTCCCCTCTTTCACCTTTTTGCCCCTTTTTTTCCACAACCTTATTTTTCATCCCTATTTGAAAATGAAATCTTGGCAGTAGCATTTCCTTGAAATGTTTCTAGAGATATCTCATGATTTTTTAGGGATCTCAGTCAGGCTGGGGTAATTACCACTATAGCACTGTTTGGCAGGTTAAGTACAATTGTCAGACCTGTGTTCAATTTTTTTTTTACTTTGTCTTTTCCATTGCCTTGCTGGCACAGGGTAACACAGCAGTCTTATACCATCCTTGTCCAATTCCTTTCTCCCCTTTGGCAAAAAAAAATTGAGATGGTGGTAAAGCCAGACAATGAACTAAACGTGTAGCTAACTTTTAATGTATAAACCTATGGACCTATGGATACCTTCAGCAAAAAACAAGCTACAGTGATTATTTTCCCCAGCTTCCTTGTTTTGAAATCAATTACATGAGTAGAACCACGCTGACTTTTCAGAACTTAAGCTTTAAAGTCTTACATCATTATTATATATAGAATACAAACTTTATAGACCACTTCATGTCAATAGAAGTCATACCACTTTGAAGTGTACAGAGTCTATGAAGGCTCTTGTCAGCCACTTTTAGTGTGTTCAGTTGTGATATTTTCAATAAGGACAGCATTTGGGACATGGAAAGAATTTGCTGCTTAGAAATATGAGCACTGGAAGGAAATGTAGTGGTTACAGGGCAGTGTTAAGATTATATGGACTTGTTCTTTCAAACGGCAAGAGGGATCAAATATTTAATAACTGTAGTGAGGCATTACTGTGCCAGAATTAGGCTGCTAACCATACTGTATAAACTGCACCTATCCTAAATAAGTGAAGCTTTGAGATTTTTTGAACATTTCACCAGATACTCTGAACCTATTATTTATTAATGCTTCAGGTCTTAAGCAGGATTGAGGTACTTTTTGCCCTCTCAACTGTATCCACCATAAGATCATGCAAAAAATCAAGGAGAAGTTGACACTCCTGGAGCTGCCTAATAAGGTGCTAGCTATCTTGGAATTGTGATAGCCCTCAATATGATTATCATTATTTACTGTTTATCTTATTGTGGTGCCTGCAAACTACACTAAAGGATTGAGATCCTGTGTGACAATGTTGTGGTTTAACCCCAGCCAGTAAATAGAACCAGGCAGTCACTCATTCCCCTCTTTGTCCCCCCCAAGAAGGATGAGGGTGGGGGAAAAGGAGGGGAAAAAGGGTGGAAAGGGAGGGAAAAAAAACCCTTGTGAGTTAAGATAAAGACAGTTTAATAGAAACTGTAACAGAAAAGGAAATATAATATTCATAATAAGAACAATAATAATGATGACAGGGGTCACTCTCACTGTCTGGTGAACTGGAACCATCCAGAGCAGTGATTGCAGATTCCTACCCCCCAGCTAGCCCCTGTTTATATACTGAGTTTGATGTCTATTGATATGGAATATTTCATTGGCCGTTCCATCATTCTGTCTATACTTCTATAGGAATCTGAAAAAAAGGGCTTGAATAATGTAAATATCACTTAGCAACAATTTAAACCAATAGGTATTATTTACATTCCTTTCACAGCAATCACCAGAAAGAAAGGTAACTCCTTCCCAGCTGAAACTAGGACAGGTAGAAAACATTCAAACAGAGAATGGAAATTTCTCAAAAAAATCTATTCTCAGCCAATAGAATGACACAAGAAAAAGATGGGACAGCACAAAAAAGCAAATTGTGTAGCAGGTCAGCATGGTAAGAATCAATACTTAATAATAAACCAGAAAGAAACTAATTTCTATGGATAATATGATGAATCTTATTGACTTTGAGGCAAAATACTGGAAGTAATTTGAATTTATTTGAAGCAATCTATTAATTTTAATTATGCTTCTATGTGAGGCCTTTCTGGACCAGAGACGTTAGTTGAAACAATAATAAATAAACAAGTAAAAGAGCTCTTCATGCTGAGATAGTATTAAAAGAAAAAAGGTTGTGCAGCTTTGACTTGGATTTTTTCCATTTCCCCAAAAGCTTCAGTTTGCTCAGCAACTCAGCTTTGAGAGTATGCTGACTGAGAGTCTTCTTTAAGATGATCAGATCATCTTAATGATCAGATTTGAAATTGAAAATGAATTGGTCTATAAATGTGCCATTATTTCAAAACCTGCGAGTCATTCTTATAGCTACTAAAATAGAGCAAGATGTCCACTCAGGTAACCTGCTGTTTCTACAGTTTTGACAAAGAACAGCACCATGATTTATAGCAAACACCTAACCGTTTGCAAGATAGGGAACAAGCTATCTTAGAATCATGGAACGGTTAGAGTTAGAAGGGATCTTAAAGATCGTCTAGTTCCAACCCCCCTGCTATGGTCCTCGTCCAGCCTGGCATTGAATACTCCCCGGGATGGAATGCCACTTGTCACTGGATGCTACTTAGACACTGAGCTGTTGACCACAATCCTCTGTGTGTGGCCATCAAGCTGGTTCCTGATCCACCGAGTGGTCCATCCGTCAAATCCATAACATTCTAATTTTGAGACCAGGAATCTTGAAGTTGTTCTGTAAAAATTAAACTATAGGGAGATAGCTTTACCTGTTGTGTTAAGAGAAAATAAATTCCCATAAACAATTTAAGATATGCTGCTGTATTTTTCAGGAAAGTGAAACTGTGCTGGGGGAAGTCCTAATATTTCAGTCTCATGATGGTAACCAGCATTGCTAAAAGGTGATCAGATCAGTCTGGTCGTTCATTGGTGCTGCGGTTATTTTGCTCATATTGTGGATCATGAGAATTTGGTGAATTGAAATGACACTGTATGCATTTCAATTCTAACGTGTAGTGGGACCTTTCTTACTGTTTGCTGGTCAAGAAACTTCCAGTTCATCTTCTTAACCAGCTGTTATCTCATAGAGATCCACTAGATGTCCTCGTAGATCTACGTTCTGTTACTTTTGAGGTCAAAGTGCTAGCGATGGGTGGAATACAAGGATTGGGTAGACCGTATGGTTTAAAAAAAAAAAAAGAAAAATCAGCAAGGATGAAGAGATACTTTGTTCTGCTTGCTTTTTAAAAAGAGGGAGCTGTTCCTTGACATTTTAGGTAGAGAATAATCTGCAGTTTCCTTTGCTTATTTTTGCAGCTGGAAATATTTCCCATTGCTGTTTGTGAACTCTGAGTAACACCTCACATCCAGATAATCTAGAAATTCGGACTGGGCTTTTTGAGTTTTTGAGGTCAGAAAGCAAGGTATTGCTAGAAGCTTAGACATCTAAGGCACATTCCTTCCTTGTTAGAATGGAAGGTTATTGCTTTCTGTGAAAAACTGCAACAAAAAAAAGTTTTGAAAAGCATTTATTTATAAATAACTGACAGAAATTTTGCTTTCATTTTTCTCTTAACAAATCAGAAAATGACTAGTTCATCTATGCCTTGTTTTGTTAGTAAATTATTTAAGTAGTTTGATTTCCATGCCCATGACAACTTCCCCTGAAATTTTTACTAATTCATTTTACAAATGCTGTGGGACTGTCATCGTACTGAGTAGAAGGATCTGTTCTTCCTTTTCATCCATTAATTATTCCATTGAAAATAGGGAAGCAATTTCCTTTATGTCCCAACTTACGTTTTCAGTAGTTGCAAATAACAATTCTATTCAACATCCATAACATTTCTATGAATAGAAATTAGTTGATTTTATGCAGGCGCTACAGGTGTCAAATGAATTTAACACCCACCCAGAGGCTGTTCTTAAGGTCCCCCTGTCTCTCTGACGATTCCCATTTTTTGTTAATGTTTATGGAAGTTTTGTAGGAAATGGTATGTGTGTGGCTGAACCATTTGAAAGCATTTCTGTCTTGTCTTTGATCTTGTCACTAGTCATCCCTACTACTAATCCATGTTTTGTTTTATTTAAAAGAAAATGAGTATTGTATTTGGTATGAATGTAACAATGACTGTATAAAAGGAATGAAGAGTAACAGCATGTTTTCTTTCTGAAATGTATTGCTCTGATATGCAGTTGCTTATATACTGGTTGAAACCCTTATAGCAAGTCCTTTCTGCTACTTATATTTCCAGGTCCAAGCCTGTTTCCTGCATGTTAATGATGTTAAATATCAAAATGCTGCATGATCTCCAGAACAACTGATAATAATAGTTAAAAACAGTCCCTGAAAGGGTATTGCTTTTGCGAAGTGTCATGGAGTCCTTCCCCTATTGAACAGAAGGGGTTAAATTTTCCACTTCATTGGTTTAAATCTGATGAAAATGGTACAACAAGTTTTCCTTCCAAATCCTCTTTGTCCTTCAGAATAATTTCTTTTAATTTTCATAAATGTGTCCTATCCTATTATTGACTGTTGACAAGATACGGCTACAAGTAAATGAAAACCAGGGACTGTTACTAACCAATGACACAGCAGTTGAGAACTTCTGAGCAGTGCATTTTGCTACAGCATTTGAATAGAAAAAGTCCTTCAAAACAGCTATAATTAAAACAAAATGGGCCTGCTTTTTACTTCACCTACTGTTAGTGTGTCTCACAAATGCCTGTTATTTTTCTTTCATTTCCTTGAAGTGAAAATAATAAAATAGGCATAATGGAAAGTCTTCCACATTTTTGGTAACACATTTAACTTTTCTTTTTCTACCCAACTTTTCCATTTTAAAGAATGTGTTGGGAAGAGTTAGACAGAGGGAAATGATGGGAAAACAAATGCTGTTTTGAATTTTCTGTGTAGTTTGAATGTGTATGCATCAAAATCTGCAGTGGAAACCTTACTAAAAGCGAAGCTCTGAGGAATGATGTACCGTGCAATGAACAAGCCTGATGCTGCATGATGACTTTCTGAACAGCTGTAAGATAACTCTACTAGGATGCTAAAAGAACATGGCGTTAGTCATGTGAGCAAAGTTTTAGAGGAATGGAGTCGCTGCTGAAGAGATCACTCATTCATCTCCCTCAATGCCTGTTTTCCACAATCATAATGTTACCCTTGCTTGACAAGTATACTGTATGGCAAGTCATCAAGGCCTTAGAACAGGACTTGACCCATTTGAGTGTTTTCAATCCCTCTTCCCTGGTGACTGTGGCATTAAGAAACTGGGGAAAAAAAAAAAGAAAAAAAGAAAAAAAAAAGACAAATTCTTTTAGATTTAATGTCATTACCATAATGCAAAAAAGAGATCCTAAACTGAAGGTACAGGCCTGAGAAACATTACCTCTCTTCTGCATATGCTTTTAAGGTTTTGTTTTTGCCTGTCAGTGTTCTGTTTTGTTTTTAGTATAATTGAGTCAGTTCAATCTAAACCATTACCAAAAGTGTTGGTTCAGTGCAACATGGGAAACAATCTACGTGGCCTTTGCATTTATTCAGACTTAAACCTACCTGTGATTCAGGTAACATTACACCAAGGTAATTACACATTCCCATGGCTGAAGGACATAAATGTTCTATTCTAACCTGGCATTCCTTTTGGAATTAGCACCTAATCCTATGTTCAGTTATTTGGGTCTTGATCTACCTTTGAATCCAGAGCAGAAAACGTGCCAATGATTGGTTCAGCATGTTTCAGTGGACCAATGCTCTGTGTGCTTTTGGTGATGCCTTATTTGTGAACTGATTTTAATGTCCAGCATATTTACCATTATTAGTTGTGTCTCTTATATGGGCAAATTTTG
>VXBW01007377.1:1084435-1159435 GCA_013400375.1 Thinocorus orbignyianus | reverse complement strand
CTGGTATAGTTTGCATTAATACATACTGGTACAGAGGGTATGTGACTGTGTCCCGGCACTGGTATTAACAACAGCCAGACCAGGCTAAATGAATATGTCCCCTACAAATGGGTAAAATTTCTGCTATTAGCACTGTTTGGCAAGGAAAGAAAACCCATAATTTGTAGGTTTACCATAGCTTTCAAGTTCACTTAAGACTCTACAGAGGCAGCTAAAGTAAACATTTTTGATTGTGTTGCCTGCTGAGGCAAAAACCTCCACAACAATGGTATTATTGCTGCAAAAAAACCCCAGTACTGTTGGGAAACATTTTAGATCTATGTTACATTTTGAAGGATAAGTGATATTGGCAGCTTTGAGGATTTTTAGCATCCTATCTTTCCAAGGGTCTTTTCCCCCCTTCATCACTCTATCAAATCAAAAGAGATCTCACTCTTCCCCTTGCAAGACTAGTCACCTTTGACTGTTAATAATAAGTATGAAAATCAATACCAATTCACACTCTTGCAAAGCAGCATAAGTCTTTCTTTTCCAATTAAAATATATATATATACACACATGGAACGTTTCACTGGCAAGGCTTCAATGGAAATCAGTGTATTTTCTTTGCAGTGCACAGGGGTCGTATGATGCCCATCTTGACAGAGCTAGTTAGCTCAAAAAATGGTGGTGAGAGTCAGCTTTTCATTAAATATGAGCAGATGTGAAATGTAGAGTGTTTGACAATTAGAAATGGCAGCAGCAGGGCCCCAGAATCAAAGTGAGGTCAGATTGGTGGATCAGATTACCTCTCTTACATTCTTTAGTTGTTCTGAAAATCATTTTGAATTAGTGTCAGTGGAGCCATGATGGGTTTTGCCCTTTGTCTTTTATGCTAGGACTGTATTGTTTCCCCAGACACTCATTAAAGGTCATTATACTATTACAAGGCTTGCTTTGGTCGTGGTGCCCCAGTTGGATTGGTTTGCTTCTACAATTGCTTAATGCATTTCTTTCTTTCTTTACTTCCCCCCCCCTTCCCCCCACTTTCCTTTTGGTTTTAAAAGCAGACTCTTTTTTTTTTTTTTTTTTTCAAGGTAAATAAAATCACTGGCCATTGTATGAAATTTCTTGAAACAATGAGTAACTTTTCTAACAATCTGATGTCAAGTAGAAGCTATCAATTTACATATTCATTGAAGTACACAGGATTTAGTATACTAATTGTATAATACGTAGAGAAAGTGGCACTTGTGTATTTTCCACTGTGAATCAATTTCTCTGTTACTATATTGTTGCCTGTACTTCCAGTAAATGAAACTCATAATTTGATTAAATATAATGACATTAAAATAGCTTTTGTGTTTATAGGCAGCTGTCTGGGAAAGGATTAAGAAAAAAAAGATGTAAGGAAATAGATTTTTTTTTTTTTTTTTTTTTTTTTGTCTATCAGTTTTACAGGTTTAGCTCATTTTCGTAGACTGCTGCATGAACAGCAGTCAAATGGTCCAAGCATTTTTTGTACTGGAGACTCAACTGAATTAGAATGAAGAGAGACACTTAGCCACTGAAAAACCTGGGCTGGTTTATACAATGAAATTATGTTACTAATAAGTGTGATGTTTCTGCTTAGGTCTGTG
Organism: Thinocorus orbignyianus; assembly: GCA_013400375.1. Lineage (NCBI taxonomy): Eukaryota > Metazoa > Chordata > Aves > Ciconiiformes > Thinocoridae > Thinocorus > Thinocorus orbignyianus. Next base: position 1,157,816 of record VXBW01007377.1, on the reverse strand, counting down.
CCAAGTCTTGGGGAGTGCCATTCAAATGATTAATTGATACAGACAGAATCTTAACCTGAACGATTTAATTTCTGTGTTTCTGTATCACCATATGGCTGTGCTTCTCAGGAACATCAAAAGTTCATGTTCCAAAAGGAAGCCTTTTCTAAACTTGTCACTGTGCCCACTGCCATGGGAATCTAAACTTCCAAGGACATTCTTGATATTTGGCCCAGGCGTTTCTAAGTCTGCTTGTGAGAAAACAAGCTTGGACATGCTCTGATAGTTCTGAGAAGCTTTATGTGAAGACTTTGAATTTGGTGAATATCAGGAGTCTCTAGAGACAAAGAACAAGACTAATTGTCACTATATATTGAATTCAGGATTCAACCCAAACTCCTAGCCATCCTTTTTGGAGAGAAAGACTGTGCTAAGACAAGCTGGAGAAGGCTGAACTTTTGAAAGTAGCCAAAGCGTGTACCTACATGTGTGTCAAGCCTTGGGTAGGACCATGTATTTTGACTGGTCTTCTAGTGCCATCATGTGTTTTTTGCCGAATAGAAAAGTTAACTGCTGAATCTTTCTCAGAGGACCTAAAATTTCATTCTGCAAGATTAGATGAACGTGTTGGGTAGCTTGAATAAGGATGACTGTTGAACTAAGGGTGGTACACACTGTGCTGAAGCTGTCCGACAATGTAGTTTAGCACATTACGTCGAGGAGCACTCTAGCTGCTTTGCTGACCTGTGCTACTTCGGGCAGTGTAGACCCTGCCTCTGTATCATTAAAACTTAAAAAACTAAATTCTATAATGAGAAGAGTTGAAATGACATGTCACTGATTTAGCCATGGAGAGGAATGCATAACACACATTTTGCTCAGTATATCTAAAACTCATCAGTTGTATAAATGTGCTTGAGCTTTTTTAAATGAGTTGGCTATTAAGTTCTGGATTCTTAAATTACTGGCTGAAAAGACAGTGTAGTCTTTACTTCTCCCAGAATGCAAGAACAGTATCCTCTGCTTTCTACAGGAGAAAACTAACCTACTACTTCTCTAGTACTGCAGAAGTTGCCAAGACAAGAAATATTTGCCTTTAGCGGTTGAGCTAAGGTGCAGCAAGGACCCATGTGTGCCCTGTCAAAGTACAACTTCCAGTGCTGGAATTCTCTTTTCACCATTTAGCAGCAATGATTTCCATTTTACAGGATACAAATACCACCTTGTGGTGGCTAGAGGCTTTGAGGTTCTCAAGCCAACTATAAATATGATCCCTTTTACATTATATATATAATATTCTGAAAGGAAAAGGTTGGCTACTACTGCTGTGCTCTCCAACTACATACCTTTTTTTGAGTTGTGAGAATTCTGTTTGGCCACAGGAGGGAGACTCATTTGCTCTGAAATTCTAACTTTCACATTTGGTGCATAAACACCTTTCTCTGTAATATAACCCACTGATCCCTGTGTGGCCTCACTGTCTCATCTTTGTCCTGCACAAAAAAAAACGATAGCACACTTTTCATATTTTAAGGAAGAAGAAACTGAAAGATTAAATAGGCGATTGGTTCTGGCTGGGAGGGAAAGACAGATGTTGCCTCTCAGGGATAGCATCATAATGTCATAAGCAAGGGATTATAATCAGATTGCTGTTTTTACACCTCACTTCTATGGAATGACCCCACTTCTGTATACTGGAAAATGATATACTGTTATTTGTGTAGCCTGTATTTTAAAGAAATGAGATTAATGAGAATGGGACTTTAGAATGAGACGTAGTGCCAAATCAATTCCTGTTAATTCAAAGCTACTGAGAACATAAATCATGAGCCTGTGAACTATGCTGTGGGTTATAGGTTGATTTATGTAAACCTAGTTCCAAATATTGTTCTTTCTTTCAAGGTGACAGATTTTTGCTACAGTTACATCAGTTCCCATGTGTTCAGGGTTGTAGGGTTGTGGTCTTGAGAATTGACACAACTATGACGTTTGTTCTAAATACCTCTACAAGACTGCATGAGTCCCCTTTTAAAATACTGAAAATAATGTAAAAATGGACACCCATGTGTATTCTTGAGTGTTCAACTTTGCTGAGAAAAGATTATTTTTCATAACTCAGTTAGGATGCAAGTCTAATACAGCTGGAAAAAAAAAAGTCAGGCATGTACATCTTAATTTAGTCTGTGTTGCTACTGGGTAATGAAGAAAACTAGCTTACCTTTCTTACCATCTTCTCAGAATAAACTAGTTAAGAAAGCTACTGTTGCCAAAACTGGCCAGTGGGGCTTTGAAGCATATGAAACCAAACAGTGGAACAACTGAAGAAGATAATATCAATATGGGAGATTGCTGTGGGAGGTTCCTGTGGTGTTCCCACTGACATGAAGTCAAATGATTGTACCTGCTATAGATTTGCCATATTTGCAGCCAGCTCAATAGCCCATGGTACTGGCAAATCAGGAGCCAGACAGTATGAGATCTGCTTTTCTGAGAATGAAAATCTCCTAATTACTCTTCCACTTTCAAGCTTAGTTTATATTGGCAATTTTGTCTAACCTACTTTCTTTCCATCTTCTTCTCTTTATGCCAATGGTACAAAGATGTGTGCAGGTGTTTCCACTTAAGGAATAGAGGACGAATTGACTCAATACATGCAATCACAATCTTACCCAGCATTCCAGAACTGCTTACTGGAACAGTGGTTTCACTGAACCAACCCTTTGACTTGTCTGCCTTTCTCTTACTCTTGATGTGTAGACCTTCAAGTGAAACTCTTCTTGATGCACCTGTATGTTTTTCCGCATTCCTAACATAGGTACAGAAGCAGTGATCAGAATGGGCTGGTATATGCCCTCCTGAGACTCTGAGTATCTATTCCATCATTTTTTCATGTAAACGAATGTACTGGGACTTTTATATTTCCTTTTCAAATACTGAACAGACAACATTAATAGAGGGTGAGGAGGAAAGTAATATGAAACAATAGGTATTTTACAATAGGTGACTTCAAGTATGTGGTTTGATTCAAACAGTTAAAAAGTAATCTCTTTTATTTTTCTATATTTTATTAGAACCTGGGTGGTGCTAAATTATTTAATTTTCTTTTGAATGTAATATGAGAGCATAGGTGAACACATAGATATAGAAATGCAAGTGTAGAAAAAAACAGAACACTCCCCTCAGACCATGTTGTTCCTTTACAAATGATAGAGTGGTAAAATGGGGGGAATCTAACTCATTACTTGTGACGAGAAAACATAATGAAGCATGTGCCTTTTCAGATGAGTTTTGTGATGCAGTGTATGCCACTGGGCTGATGAGATGATGCTCTACCCAGTTTGTGATGTCTATTAGAAGATGAACTCTCACATCACAGTGGGATGGAAGCACTGCTAAGTTGAGCAGCAAATCTTTTGAAGAATTGGGAAGGTGGGGGAAGGAGAGATCAAAATGTCTGTATTTAATTCCTTTAGGCCTTTGTGTTGAGTAGTTATTCTTACCAGGGTCGCAAGGAAGAGACTAGTGTGTGTCTTGCTTCGATGGGGACAAGCTAGAGAAGATGCTGTCTGCATCCTGTGGAGTGAATTTAGCAGAGGGTCTTATGCAAGGTGACACAGAAATTATGTTTGCATTTTTAGTTCCTGAGTGTGGCTGGTTGTCATGAAACTCACCATGACAGTTTCTTACCACCAGGCAGCAGATTCTTCCTGTTACCTCCTTGGTGTGGGACAGATGCTAGCCGGTTAGCTCTCCTTCTCTACTGTTTCCAGCTATTTCAAGCGACAGATGCCAGAGCTGGCTCGGTTTCAGCTTGAGCATTTCTGTCATAGCCCTGCCTTGAGCCCAAATTCTGACCTTTACTATATGAAATAAAGTACTTATGAACAAGCAGTGGCTTGATCCAGAGCAGGCTTAGAGCAAATGTCAAGTGTCAAGTCAGTCTCCTGCTTCCTTATTCCACCTGCATTAGGAGCCTAGATTAGACCCTAGACTACAGCACCGACTGCCTTAGGCTTTATGGGTCTGGAGAGACATAACTTATTAACAAAGAGTTATTAAATTTTTATCAGTTTTATAACGCAATGTAAATGCCTTCTATGAATCTACATTGTATTCATTATCATTTAAAACGTTAATTAAGTCAAAGTTGCATTTAATTCAGTTCTAAATGTGCCTTTGGGAGGAAGCTTTTAAAAACAGCTGCGGGACTGAGAAGCTCATTGATGCTGGGAAGTTGTTAGTACCATTTCTCAGGATAGGTTCCCCAAGTTGATTGCCATTTTGAGTCATGGTTAATTTGTGCTGATATTATTGGGCAGGTCTCAAATTAATATTGAGCCTATAACAGCAGAAAGTTATCAGCTCATGCTAATCACAGGTACACTTTGATGCGTACTTTGTGTTCTTTTGAAATTGTTTCCAAACTAAAATAAATGGTTGGTTCATAAAGCCTGTCCTTCTCATACTCTTGTATTATATCCATATTGATTGGCTCCTTTTATAGTTCAGGGAAAAATTCAGTGACTTGGAATACTGTCCCTCAGATTGATAGGAAAATAAGTCCTCTGGCCTAGATCTTCTACATTTCATATGGTTTGAAGTTATTGTAATGTGTAGAAGATGCTTATTGAAACATACAGCAGATAACAATATAGTATCAACATATAAAGGGGAGTGCAGTTTGTTATAGGAAAATCATAGAATAAAGCACTCCAAAACAAGTTAAGGCGTACTTGGCTTGCATTATTTATCGGAGTGTTACTGCTTTTGATGCTTTTTGATTATTCCGTTAAAACCCCCAGTATGTTTTACATATGCATACCTTTAATCAGGTAAGTAATCACATTAGCTGTAGTATGATCACTAAAATACTAGGTGGTTTATAACTATAGAATCAGAGCCAGAGAGAACTACATAGTGTTTACCTAAGCTTAGAGAGTCTCTTGAAGTAGAACCAGAGATCTTTGGATTTTATTGAGTTTAATGGAGATCCAACAGAGTGGTCCAGCCCTCAGCCTGGAAGCCAGAAGCAACTTGCAAGACAATTTCTTCTGGGTCATCATCTTTTCTACTGAGTACCTAGAACCTTTCCAGGTGTATGAATAGGCCAGGATATATGACCTTGTGATTTTTTTATGGGCTACAGGAAAAGAGGAGATTATTGTCACATAGCTTTGTATGTGGTTATTAGTGAAGTGCCATAGAAGCACCCATCCTGTATCATTGCTTTGATTGAGTTTGTAGTAGACAGGAGGGAGTTGAGCAGAAGAGGAAAGTTTTTAATTTAGTTTTAAGAAATCATAGCTATATATATTTTTAGTATGTAATTTCTTAAATATGTTGACAGTATGCCTTAAAATAGGTTAACATTCAAATGTTGTACTTTTACTGTTTGAGACTATGTACCATCTTCTGTTAGTATACCTCTTTATAATGTAATGATATAGCTTTCCTTGTCATATTTTAATATTACTGAATGCTATAATTCAGTTTTTATCAATGACTGTAAGAAATACACTGTGTGCCACCTCATGCACATGTTTCATTGATACCGATCAGGTCTTGTTAGTACAGTAGAATTATTCTAAAGGTTCGAAAAAGTGTTATTACTATGTGAGGAGTGGCCAGTGTCATTGACTAGAAATTCTACCTAGGCAAACGGCACAAAGCAAAGATCCCAATCTTGACTGTGCCACTGACTACATAACTATAGTTCCTTCTCCACCCAGGGACTGAGAATATTGTATTATATTACCTTTCTGCTAGGAAGTGCTTTGAGATCTTATATTTTGAAGTATTTAATGTAAGCCTGGGTGTCCTTTTGACATAGCGATTCCCCTGCAGAGGCCAATTTTCACTTCTGATCTTTGCTGAAGAAGGTCATAGATACATGGCAAGGAGGAGAGGAAAGTGAAATGCAGTACATGACAGAAAGAAAGAATGGGGAAATTACAAGAACTGCCTTGCTGCTGTCTTAATTTAGGGAGGTTTGAAAAGGGATGCTAAGAAGGCGCTTTTACCTTCTCTTTATCTGCATCAGCAGGGAAGCATCTCTTTTTATATTCGTGGGGAAAAAAACCCCATAGTTTAAAATAATCTGCAGTTTATAGCTGCTTCTGAACTTTAATTGGAATGCAGACTTTGTTTACTGTGAAGAACTGTTGAAGGAAATACAAAAAAGCCATTATAGCATCGTTTATCTTTGTCATGCAATTTCCTTTGTTCTTGCATACATGATTTTACTTGCACTAAGCATGTTACTTTTTCCATTCCTATTTTCCTGACATTATTATTTTCACTCTCTAACTCAGTGGTGTTATGTGTTGTCTGACACAGCACTACAATACGAAGAGAGATTTTACATCACCATCACTATGATATGGAGAAAGACTGGCAACAGGAAATAGAGGTTCTGTTCTTGAGCAAACTCTTGCCAGTATGGACTAGCAGGTGTACCATCTAGCAATGTGGATGGTTTATTCTACAACTAGCCCTTCTATTGTAGTACTTACATGATCCCACATGGGACCTATTTCTTGGAATTTTAGTAAAAATAGAAGTTGTGACATATGGACAATAACTTAGAAGTCGAAATAAGCATTTGCCTAGTTGATAAAATTTCATCAGCTAATGGAACAAAGATTCTTCTAGCAAAGAATAAAAACAATTAAAAGTTTTGAGCCTAATGTAGAGATGATGCTTATTTCTGTTCCATGAGGCGTGCCACAAAAATGATCAGAGGACTGGAGCACCACTGTGATGAAGACAGCCTGAGAGAGTTGAGGTTGTTCAGCCTGAGAAGAGAAGGTTCTGGGGAGACCCTATTGTGGCCTTTCAGTACTTAAAGGAGGCCTACAGAAAAGATGGGGACAAACTTTTTTGCACGGCCTGTCATGACTGGATAAGGGATAATGGCTTTAAACTAAAAGTGTGTAGATTTAGAGTAGACAAAAGGAAGAATTTTTTTATAACGAGGATTGTGAAACGCTGGTGCAGGTTGCCCAGAGATGTAGTAGATGCTCCATTCCTGGAAACATTCAAGGTCAGGTTGGATGGGGCTCTGAGCGGCCTGATCTAGCTGAAGATGTCCCTGCTTATTGCAGGGGGGTTGGACTAGATGACCTTTAAAGGTCCCTTCCAATCCAAACTATTCTACGAGTAACATGAGGAAAAAATCTATAGTTGCAGATTGGTAGTATGTTTCATTAACAGGGATTTGTCCAGTAGTATGTTTATTCATTCTTTATCTCTACTAGAATTAATTCCCGATCTACCAAAACATACAAGGATTGTCAGGTTCTGTGTGGTCAATCAGTCACAAGATGGGCGGCAGCAAAGAAGTGATATAGTATTTATTTAGAATCATAGGGTGTGAAAATGAATATAATTCATACGATGAGGCAACAGAAGGGTGGAAAGAAGTGAGATGCATCGCTGAATAGAACAGGATGTGATTTTCTGACTAGCTTTTGGATGCTAAGAACTGCTTTTGATATTCCACAGAAAAATATTTATCCTATTGTGGTGAGGTTGCACATTTTTAGAGTTTTATTCAAATTAAATTTTAATTGTTGCCATCAAAGTTTAGTTTTTGTTTCATTTTATGTACCAAAAAAATCTGCTAAAAATTAAATCAGTTTTCTTTTGTTAAAAATCTGATTTTTTCCATAGTTCTTAAAAACTGGATTTTTTCTGTACCAAGAGCTTGTGTTCCATAGAAGAATTGTCCAAGGAAAAATGAATATGTGTGTATATCCATGCATAAAGAGCATTTCATTGTTTATGTTTGGATTTTTTCTAGTTAAGAGTCTCACTGCCCTGGGTAATAAGATATACCTTATTGATTTCTTCATTCAGGCAAAGGAGAAAAGATGAAAGAACAGTAGACTCAGGACAGATGTCAGTCTCATCACAGATTCTGTGGTGATAGTTGTAATGCAAGGATCTGCAGAGACTGAAATCAGTAATGTAATCCCAGCTAATTGAAATGATCCTTCTGTAAAAGGAGACCAACTTATACAGGCATCATACTCTTTGGAGAGTTATATGACTCAGCAAAAGCCTTTGGTTACGTTTGGAAGAGAAGTAAATGAACACACAATTTGCAGTGATATGGAAGACTCAAGCAGATTTGTGATTGCATCATCTCAGTTTGTCTGATATTCCATCGGTCTGAAATTCTGCAAGGGGCAGAATTGGCATTCATTTAATCCAGGACCTGGCACCGGGTCCTTCTGTGTGTTGATTTATGTAGTAGGCGTTTTATGCCAATCTGTGCATTTTAATACACTACTGTTGTATAATTCTGCTGTTCTTAGAACTCCTTACACCTAAATTTGCTTCATTTAAAGCATGGAATTCTTGTAATTTTTGTTTCAGATCTCCCCTGTGATCACCACCACATGCTCTTTTTTATTATAGCATGATCTAGGGAACTTTTCCTTTCTTTCTTTCTATTCTGAATAATTCCTGAAAATACTATCTCCTGCTTGAATGAAAAGACATACTCTTAGTTTGGATTCAGGATTTCTGCTGTAATCCTGTCAAGTAGCTGATCAAGCTTCAGTGGCTTTTTTGATTGGCTGATTGAATCTTTGAATGCTGCAGCTTATTCATCCACAGTTTTGCTGGGATTTCTCCTACTAAATAGGTAGATAAGCTCGTTTTTGATCTCAACTTGTAGCTTGAGGGAATGCAAGAATATTATCTTTAGACTTATATATTTAGCCTCAATACTCAAGCCGCAAATACTCCTCACAAAATATCCTGAAGTTGTCCCTTGGATCCCACCAATTTCTTCAGCGTTATCTTTGAGTTCTTCCCATGAGGAATATAAAATATGTCAAAATATGTGGTGGGTTTTTTTTTTAATCCGCCTTTAGCATGTGAGTCTTTTGTCTGCCCTCTTCTTTTTCCTCAAGCAGGACAAAATAAAATCCTTAGAGGTAGAGCTCTAAGCAATTCACTTTTGGAAGATGACTTCCTTGACAGCTGTCAATGTCCCCTGAGCGCTGGATTTCTGGATACTTTCACTATCTGACTCTCAAAACATCTGGCAGCAACACTAATTCCAAGTATATTGACATCCTGTGGCATTTGTGGTTGATATAGTTACTTTCAGGATAGTAACTGACTCATAAATCTTATGAAGTCTTATATATCAATTCTCTCTTTGTTGGAGTGAGTTCCTTCTCCTCCAGGTGATTTTGGACTTCATTGGGAAATTGGTGTGATAATTATAATAGAAATGCTGGCAGTTCAGTGGGTTTCCTGCAGAATTTTCTTTCTTCTTTCCCCCCCCACCCCGAAAATCAGTCGTCTTTTGTCCTTATCATGCTACCTGATTTAAAAATGCACATCATCTGTATTTAATTTTATACTCAGCGAGTATAAGCGATTTCCCTGGTATAACACTGAGCCCACCAAGCATTCTGTGGGAACTGAGCAACCTGAGCGGCTAATTCAACACTTTGAGAATCCTCCCTTAAAAATTCTCTGTTGCCTTCTTTCCATTCCTCTTGGAATGGAGTGCGTTATGTACTACCAGTGAGGTTGCTGCTGTTGGACTACCTTCACTTTCTCTACAAACGTCCATATTCTCATCAGGGTTTGGTTAATGAAACCAGAAGTACAGGACACCATGCATTTACCTTTGATGAAGTTTTCTTTCTAAAGCTGTTCGTAGACATGGGTTGTGATCTCTGTGTGTGTGATCTGCCTAGTCCTTGTGAACTAAGCAAGCTTGATGTTTCGGAGTAGCTTTAGTAACAAAGTGAAAAATAAAAGGACAGATCATATTCAATTTGTTTTGTAAATCTGACTATCAGTTTAGTTTGATAGATGCAGTATTACTTGCTTTACTTCTCAGTTGTTGGTCTGTATATGTTTATATCGTTATAGTTTGTCTTACATGAACTGAAAGTGAGATGGCATGCATCTCCCTGTCACAGTAATTCTGTATAGTTCTACCCTAACTTCTGCATGTATTTCAGTGTTATCAGTGCAGTATTTTTGAGTATTAGAGAAATAATCAGAGGGAATTTATAATGGTCTTTTTTAGTTATTATTCTTATTTTTTATTTATCCTTGCTATATATATCCATCCTTTTGAGTATACTTTCTGCGAGAGATCCATACTCTATTGTAAGTGACATTGTTATTAGTTATTATCACTAGATTTCTTAGCCTATGCTTTATTTTCCACCCTCATGAAATTATCAGCCCTTGCTTTCCCGTAACAATTGATTTTAGCCAAGCTACTATATGCTTTGGCAGAGATGTGTTAATTCCATTGCAGGTTCTTTTGCATACACGGTCAGAGGTAGACATCACATTTCCATTTCATTTTTTTGTTTTTCTTTACATTATTATGATTATGATTATTTTGTTGTTTTACTTCCTTTTTTTTTGTCATAGTTTACCTAAAAATTATGTACCATACTTCCTTAATTTACAATAGCAATGAATTATATTACATCTCTATTTTTGCTGTTGCTATTTTTGCTATTATTTTATAGATTTAATCTTAGCTATTTGTATCTTGGTTGTTTTTTATATTAATATATTTACCAGGTGATACTGTTTTTTTGGATACATTTGTTCAGAGAAAAACAGGGCTTTATAAGAATATAGTGCGTTGTAGAACTCACTTAAATAGGGAGCACTTAAAAAAAAAAAAGTACTGATTTCTTAGTGTCATGGAGTGTATTTGACTGTATTTCTATAAGTGATAAAGCCAGCGTATGTAACAATAGACTTTTTAATACAGCAGGTTCAATCTATTTGATTAATTTGGATGTTTAGCTGTGACTTACAGTTCTTTGCATAAGAGAATTGGTTTGTCAATGATTAACATTCCCCACTTCTATGAAAGCCGTAACCCAGGTACCAGAGTATTGTTAAACTGCAACCAATGTGTTAAAAATTTGTCTTCTGGCAATAACATTTCTATACATAAGAGTGGTTGGGAAATACTGTTCTATATGTATACATAGATTTGAAGACAGAAAAGCACATTGGGTCTTGAAACTCTGTGTAACCAGCAGGTGGTAGTGCTGGTTTAGAAATAAGTAGTGACCGAAAAGCCTCCAAGAACTTTTTTATTATGTATTGCTTTTGTGAGGAAACAATGTTATTAAAAAAAAATAATCTAATATTTCAGATGGCTCATTTTAATTATATAGAAGTGTTCCCGAATAAGTATATACAGTGTAAGCACTTGTATAAACAGAGTTATGTAAACATGCGAAGCGTTTTATACTTAGTTTACATATGAAAACAATATTATGACCTCGCATGTAAATTGTGTGAAGACCTCCATCTCAGAGGAATATTACAGCTGAACCTGAACGAGTATTGGTGGTCACTGAACTTGATCCTATTAACGTTTAATAAATGGAAGTTTTTCCACTGATGTGGATGAAAGCCAGATAAATCTGATGATAAGAAAGCCAGAGTTAAATGTCAAGATTTCAGTGCTTCTTATTCAGAGACACAGACACTGCTACACCATTTTGTACAAGGAAAACAACACCCAAAAGGAAAAATAAATTTAATGGCAGTGAAATTTAAAAAGTAAAAAAAAAATAAAAAAAATCAATTTATTGGTGGCATATTAACCTCCTAGTGAAAAAAACAAACTGAGCAAAGTCCTCTACATTGCATGTTTCAGAAGTAGGACAAGTCCCTTGGAAGCAAAGGAATAATGAAAAAAAAAAAAAAGTTGGAATTTATTTCAGGTGAATCTCTTCTTTACTCAGTAGTGCTGTCCTGGCAGGGAAATTGGCACAGGCACCTAGTATGTCTTCTTCAGGAAATGTGTTAATGAAAACACCTTCATCATGAATTTATTTTTAAACTTGTCATGAGCAGGGTAGAGAAAAGGTTATTTCAGTTTAAAATTTCGGGATATGCAGGTTGGAATTACAGTGGAAATGTGTATTTATTTTTTTTTTTGCTGAGATAAATTGGCCCTTTGAACTGGAAAACAAAGTAGTAATTCTAATTGGATTTCTGCAGAATGTAATCTTCATTTCCCGATGTTGCCAGGAAGGAAACAGTTGCAGCAAGACCTAGCTGAAATTTGTGGAGTTCTGCTCCAAAGCAGTTGGCATGTAACTGTCCATTTCCTATGCACTGAAATATTCTCCATGAGGAATGCAATCTATGCAGTAAATACAAGATTTCTAATCCCCAAGAGCAGAGCAATCATCAAGGACTCCTGTGCTTGCTTTTTCCCTTAGTTACTTCTAGACACTGTATATTCTCCCTCTGAATGTAGTGGAGTTAGGGCAGTGTAAACAGCAAGCTGTTGATAGGCACAATGGTGAGTGACCTTTCAAATTTTTATTTTAGTTTTTTTTTAATTTTTGTCCACATAGAGAACTTTACTGGTTTTAGCAGTGGCTGATTGGATTGTGAGTGTATTCAGTCACAAACTTCCTTTACTTTGTAAAAACAGGACAGATTCCTCCTACAGCTTGGCAGAGCTTCATAACTACAGTTTACCCTCCCTAGTGCTGCAACTTCTCCTTCCGTGTCCCTTACAGTTGGTATCAAAATCCTCTCTGAGGCAACAGGACAAAGGACCATACAGTTTGGATTGCAGTGTATTGAGACAAGGATAGTCTATGGCAATGCACTGAATTGAGAGCTATGGGTGTAGAAATACTGAAATACTGCAGTTTACTGTGTAATGCTACTCTCAAAGAATCCTCCAAAAATGTGCCTTTTGGATTTACTTGTCATGCCTTGGGGAATTGTCAAAGGACCGCTCATAAGGAAATTGGTGTCCTTTAATTGTCACTGTATTTTTTAAGGAAAGAAAAAAGAAACATAAAAAATAAAAAAAGATGTTGCAGTTATTTGATGTTAAGAGATACACTTTCATATCAAACTAAAAAAATAACCAAAATGCTGTAATAGCAATTTACTCTTACTAGATATGCATGTGATACGTTTTTAAGGAATATCTTCCCAATGTACTTTCCAAACAGCAGTAGCAACTTCACCATCTTACACCTGGTAGATCTGAGAAAATTAGTGATTAACAGACATGCTTTCGGAGGATTTGGTCACTCGAGTCTTAGCAAGATCTGTTAAGTAAGGAACTGCATTAAAAGGGAATTGACTGCAAGTGAGCAACCCAAGGCTGTGTAACAGAGCAGTGGTAGAACTAAGTTCCCAGTTTGGAGATTCCCAGTCCTCTGTAGTCATGGGATCATCAGGTAGTCTATTAAAAAGTTAACGTGTGGCTTCAAGCAATCCTTTTGTACTTTCCTTCTGCCAGACGCAGCAGCTGGAGCTCTAAAATTGGAGTTTGTAACTGCTTGTGACACAGTAGGACAAACAGGGACTGAACAGCTCTTTTCTGACACACAGGGGTAACATTTTTATTGTTGATCCTCCTCAGTGTTCAGATAGAAGAACAGCCTGTCATATTGAAATAACAGAATTTAAAATTCAACTCAGAGAATATTTACACTCGCCATGCCTGATGAGAGACTTTGAATTTCCTTATTCTCCAATACACACTCCCAAAAGACAGTCAACTCCATTCACTTTGATGTTTATCTGGAGAACAGACACCCATAACACAGTCCACGTTCTGTTCTAAGAACCTTTCTCCTTTCACTCTTTCCCAAAATAAACTTTATTTTACCCAAATAGGATCCTATATGTGTGCAACATGTTGAGAAGTCAATTGGACAATTAAATGGACAGGGTAAAAGAAGTCCACTGATGCTTTTTCCTTAACTTTTTCATTTGACAGTTTTCCAATAACAATATAATGACTTGAATAAACAGTTGCAGAGTGAATCATAAATTGAGAAGGGAATGCAGACTAAAAGTCAAGACAAATGTATGAGGGAATACTAAAATCTGAATCAGAAAACAGAGGAGTGATAGCAACTGGCATCTCTGGAAAGCATTCATAATAATTATGCTCTTGAATTAAACTGTAGGAGCAAGTAAAAAAATTTAAAGTGCTGTCATAACCTTAGGGGGTTGCCTAAAAATAGTGTAGTACCATCCCTGGACTTCTTAACCAAAACTTTCCAGATAAAAGTTTGCTAGGTTTCCAAACAGCTTTGCGGTCTCTTTCATTCTGTATACATATATAACCCTAAAAGCTCAGGAACTTGAAGTTTATCATGGTTTCAGAGAATATCAGAGCAGCCATCTAGAATACATTACAGAATCCAGCCTTGCAAAATTCCACATTTTCTATTTACTGTCTTTTTACAGCACTCAGGGAAAAACAAAGGTGAGGAATATATCTGTAACTGAGTTTCAATCCTTTATATGAAAAGAGAATTAAAACTGAAAGGCCGTGTATTATTAATATAAAATTTAAGCATTGGATGCCAATAGAAAGAAAACAAAGTTGAGCAATGCATTTGTTCAATTTTATGTGCCTTTACCCAAAAGGTGCAAGCCTGGGACAAAAAGAGGAGGTGATGGGGCTAGGGGAGAGATGTTTCTTGGGCTGCACTGTTTCAAAGAGAATGTCTCAAACGCCTTTCAGTATTTCTCAAATGTTCTGAGCTGATGCGTTCTTGATGTTCTCAGATCTTGATGTTTTCATGTCTGCTTCAGATGGCACACACTGCGACTAAAGCCAGAGAGCCTCACCTGCTTTTCTAATGGTACTACTATGTAGATACATGCAGCATATCTGTTTCTCCTTGTATAAAAAAGAAGCAGTGAATTGCATTTCTCTGGGTTTGTAATGCACATAGAAACAAAACCAGCAATCCTGTTTCATTTGAATTACTGTTTCAGACACCAAGCAAACACTGCTTTGCACTTTCTAAAATTAACATTCCAGTATCTCATCAAGTACCATGGCATTGTTGTTTCTAGTCAATGATTTTGTTACATCTGTTACCACCGAAAAAACAAGTAATAATTATAAATTTATAAAATAAGTAGTTCATTGGCGTAAGTGAATTGTAAAGGGGATGAGCAGTATTTTTTTCCCCAAGAAATAACAAACGTTCAGATTAAGCCATATTTTGATACTATGCTAAATTCCAACTTCAACTGATTGGGCACATTTTCTTTCCTGAAACTACCTTTGATAAGAAATGCATTACAAACTCATCAGTTTAGCTTCCTGTTAACAAAGAGACAGCGGCCGTCTGGATTATTCTAGATCCGCAGTGAAACTGCCACACTGTGTATGCTCAAACTAAAGCTGTGCGAGTTTGACAAGGGGCAGATGAATCCAGGAGTTATTGTGCAGGGCTTTAAGTCTATGCGGCAGCTGACGGTTGAAATAATCATCTATACATCGCTCTGAGCTAGATGGGGAAAGGTTGAAGCTGTATATTTTCAACATATCTAGCCTAATGGTTAATCTGTTGTCTTGTACAGGGGGTGCTGGGTGGAATCACAGCAATAGCTGACAGTTTGGAGGAATAGCTGTGGGTATTTTCAGTTGCCTGATTCACAAAGTGGTAGGTAGAGAAGTCTAAACAGTCTTGTCATTGAAAGAGAGAAGTCATGCTCAGTGTCACTCCCATCAAAATTGCTCTGCTAGCCAAAAGCTCAATCAACATATTGATTATTTGCATTTAGTAATACAGAGCTACAGCTTGTCTTCACCCAACACGTGGAAGCTGAGCTTTATGGAAGACGTGCCAGATTGCAGAACAGTGATTGCTCCTTTGGAGGTCAGCTGGGAAGATGCTTAGGAGAAAGAGAACAGTTAAGATGGGTGGACAAATAATACATTTTTTTCAAACCAAGATAGTTTAACTGTTAAAAACACTCTTTGTACTTCTAGGGCTGGAACTGGCATATCTGCACAGTGACATGGCATTACTCACTACAGAGATTAGGGGGGTGCAGTATGAATTAGACTGAAACAAAAATGAAGTATCTGCAAGTGACAGCTCTGGCTGATGGCTGACTATGAAGGAAAACACTGTGCTAGTGTCTGGTGAAAAACGGTGCTGAAAGCCTGGCAGCTGATAGAGATGGGGGAGGAAAGGAGCAGTGGGTATCGGTGGTGGTTGTTCAGAATGTCTGGTTTTGGTCAGGATATTTTTTCTCCTTTAAAACACATTTTCATCTTCCCTTCCAGGCAAATCATGCTGAAGCCAGTTTCAGCCATTTTGTTGAAAGCGCTGTACTGGTATTCTGCCTTGTTACATTTAAATTAAAGCTCAGCCCAGTTTTAAGTTATGGCAAGTGTACGCTCACAAAAAATAAATAGAGATTGCCATGGGCATTAGATTAACTACATTGGTTGTTTTAAAAATGTTCAGGGAGTTGCAGATTGCATTTCAAATTATCTTCATTATAATAAATAAAATGTATAGAAATAGAAACAGGCATGATTCCCTAATGCAGTCTGTAGGCAAGTATATATTCATCGAGCTTGAAAAGGGAGTTCTTGAGGGTGGGGGGAAGGAATAGGAATCTATGCGCCTTCAAAATACCTTTACATAAATCACATTAATATCTCGCATTTTTTAGACATTATTTTTTCTCTGTCTAATGTTGACAGGTTTCTTGGGCAAGTTCTGTACAGCATTTACCAAAAGCAGGTAGTGTTCACCCAAGGTGCAATTAGGAAATACGTGGAATTTCTTGCTCTTACTCTACTTTTACCCACTTCTTGCCATCCTCAAAAAGCTATTCAAAATTTTCTCTCAAAATGACCACTGTCTCTATTCTTAGTTAACAATAATGCCTTATGGATACATGAGAAGTGTCTTGAATAGTTCTAATGTAATTTGGCAGAATAAACAATGCAAGCAGCATACCCATCCTGTGACTATTTGCATTGAAAATAAAGGCACACATCATATTAGATAAACTATTCCAACTGTGACTAGAAAATAGTTCTCTTTTAGTACAGTCGCTGGTGCTAAACTCATATACTTGGAAGGCAACCCTTGTGGATTTGGAGGTTGTGGTTTAACATTGCACAGTGGTAAAAAAAAATTACCCCAATCCAGACAGTTTGGTTGCCAAACCTGGTGGGACAATGACAGTATGTAAGGGTGTATTTAGTTCTATATAATTAACAGCAATCTTTTGCTTCCCAAATATGTTTTCTATGGAAACCAGCACATTGGGGTGCAAGCATCCAATCAGATTTTCAAGAAATTATGAATAAAAAGAAACTGCCTTTGCTGAACAACAGGGGGCTACATAAAACATAAGTGTTTTAGGTTCTGCACAATATAGTATGTGTGTGCAGAAGCGACAGTGTTGGCCTGTATTTCTCACCTAGTTGTATGGTACTGCTTAATCTGAATGCAATATCTTGTGTTCAAAATTGTACCTCTCTGCTTGCACATATAGGTCTATGTCTGTCCTGACGTGCTTGTGTGCATGGCACAGTGGACGTACAACTTGACAGACTATTTAGACTAAAAATAACCAGTTTTACTCTTCATGGGTAAAAAATATATATAATTTTATGAGAGGAATGGCGAAAGAGATAATTGTCTTTACCAAAATGTGTATTATACTGTAATCTTTGCTTTTCAAGATGGAGTAAAATGATATAAGCAATAAACTGTTATAGTCAGAAAGAAACATGTACTATGGACAAGGTATTTCATAGTCATCCACTGTGGGGCTTCTTCCATTTTCATCTGAAGGAGCTGAGCTCCTTCTTGGCAAGAAGTTAGAGGTCACGGGATGAAACTGGTAGTTAGGTCTTTTAAATCTGGAATAATTTGATACACACACACACACAAAAAGGCAGCTCTGTTAGCCTCATTGTTTAATGTTTTGCTTTTCAGTGGTAGTACTGCATTCGCACTGTCAGAAATAAGGGGAAATAGGATATGTTTTAAGCAGCTCAGTCTGCCTTCATGCTGAACAAGATCATGTGGTGCTATTAAATATGAGGCCAAGCTCAAGCTATTAAGCCATGCCGAAATACAAAGTATTTTAGTTCTGGTTCATGCTGTGCCACTGCAAGCACAAAATCCTGGGAAAACTTGCTTATGTCTGTACGGAATATGCTGTAAGACATACACTGTTAGGGAAGTTTAGTTCTTAATAGTCAGGTCTGGTATCTGAAAGCATCATTTGTGGAACTCCAGAAAAGACTGTAAAAAGATTATGATGTTTCTAAACTTGATAAGTATTATTAATAGACTTTGGTTGTCTTCCACTGTATGCAAGATACTCTGATGCAGGCATGTAGATTTATAAATATTATTTCCAATATTACTGTCTATAGTTCAAAAATGGATCTGAATTGACGCATTTCAAAGTGTTAAAATACATGCTTGACCAGTGCCTTGTGTAGGGAGATAGTTCTCTGCAGATATATTTTTGTTATCTGATAATTGTTTCCCTGGAGGAATATCAAAGATACAAGTACAAGATTTGACAATACCCCAGTAATTCTGAGGTAAGATTGGTGATTTTCAAGTAGTGTATCCAATATGATACATGGCATTTTTTGTGGCAGCTTTACTAGTAAAAGATAAATACTATTTTCTGATGATTTAAAATCTGTGTGGACTCTCAGGCGTATGCATTATTATCATTATACTTTGAACGTTACTGCTATTAGCGAAGCGAAGAGCAGAATGGTATTGTGACAGACTCTGGTTCTGTTCTCACTGCTTTTTCTATCCACCTTATAGTAGTAGCAAGCCATCAATAAAGAGATCATTAAATGGGAATGGGCACTGCCATGAAATAGTTGAACTTTGTTAAAAGTACCTTCAAATGACTTCTGTGATTCACTTACAATGACCTTGTTTGTGAGAGGGACAGATTTTTGTGCTTGAACACAAATGGCAAGCATGTGGATGCTATTTACATATCTTTCCCATTACCAGATAGTTTTTCTATGGTAAGCTGATGGTAACCTAGACAAAGACAACAAAACCCATGCCAACCTCCTCAAATAATTTGGAGCTACCATCTGCCCAAAATTTTCCATGGAAACTTTAAGGCAATTGAAACATATGGAAATAATGCTGCAAGATTATCAGTCCATAAACTACTCCCTACCTAACCTCCTCGCCTCATAATAATAGCAGAATATAAGATCTTATTGGCTCAGTAATGTACCTTCTTCTCTATAATATACTCATCTGGAATGAAACGAGTACTGGGAGAAGGTCATTACTGCGTGCTCTTACCAGAAAAACGTTTTATTGTTATTTTTTACAGAGGATGGTGTTTGTTAGAGCTATTAATATGGGGGTTTGTTTAATTAAATTTGATATATTAGAAATGGAAGAGTAAGATTCATAGTTTCAAACTAAATTCATATTTAGGAAATTAAATTTATTAGCTTTTTTTCCAGTGGTGCTATGTATGACCTCCTTGAAATTTACAGTATTCAACACTTCTGAATACTCATCAACTTTTATGTAGGTTTCTAAACATCAGTTTAATTCCATTAGTATGCTTGCACAATGTTGAAGTGCTGACCTTACTTTTTTCTATTGTTCCTTATTTATTTTAATAGCAGCCAAGTGCTCTACCTCCCCTGTCATTTTCAGTAGATTCAAAGGAGTAAACATCTTCAACAGCTAGTAAATCTCAAAGCCTTTACCAACATGTGGGAAATAAGTGTTGCCTCAAACACATTTACCCTAGGATGGGATTATTGCTTAAAGATGATAATATTGTGGAATAATCCTTTTATAAGTATTCTTTTATAAAAAGCCATTTTTAGAAAAAAACTTAAGAAAGCTGCAGGTATAAGCCTTTATTTCTGCTGTAGAAACTGATACTTTAAGCTTTAAAGTCTGTAATTCCACATTCTATAATATCAAAATTGATTCATGCCTGTGGTTTTGAAATAATTTTTAATAAAAGGAAATTAATTTAAATTTTTTCTTATTATTTAGAAGTAAAGAATGCAGCTAGATCAAGTTATTCAAAATGTTCATATCAATTCAAGAATGCAACTACTAATGCATTGGTGGGTGCCAAGTCCACTGAAGGAATGCCGGAACCTGTTCCACTTGTTAATAACCGTAAAGGGAGCCTCTTCCTACCCAACAACCCCTCGGTGCTGCACCTTAACTTATTGAGTTCTGTTGAACAAGGAAAATCTACGTACTGTAGATTGCAGAGGGCACTCAGCTTGCCTGTAAAATACCGCTACCACTCCCAAAAGCCTGGGTTGAACCAAGATCTCCGTAGGTAGCCCCGTAGTTGGATGTATAAGGCAATATAGATTGGTTTGTGCATGGTTTTGCAGTCTGTTTTCGATGTGACTATGACATTACTAATGCTGTGTTAAGTGCTTACAGATGTGGGTTTCTCCAGATGTGGTGATTAATAAGTTAATCAAGGTAGCTAGTCAACTAATGTTTCTGGGTGGTTTGTGCTTTACCTTTCATATGGTTTATTTGCTCTGAAGCATTTACGTGCGAGGCAGAATGAGTATACCAGGTATTCCAGTTTGCGTGATGTTCAGTAACTTAGATGTTATTTCAAAGTCCAGCTCTTTTGAGGGCTAAAAAGAGTGTCTGTGAACAGTGTTGCTAGTGACCTGGGAGAGGCAGCGAAGAAGACAGATTTATTTTAAAAACAGTACCAAAAAAAACTAAGAAAAAAGTTACAAACTTGTCCACTGTTTCAGAAAGACATTCCCTTTATTTTGCTTAAAAAATGAAATGAGGATAAAAGTCAAGTAATATGTTGTTACAGATGTTCAGCTCCATGTTAAAGCTGTTAAAATTACCAGCGCATCTTAAATCAATTCATGGAACATTGTCTGGAGGTTATGTCATTGAAATAATGAATCCTCTTTACTCAAGAATAAGCAAACATGTTAAAACATCAGTGTAACTTTAAATTAAACTCCAGCATAAACTGGAGCATCTGAAGCCTCATTAGAGTTTCCTGACACTTTTCTAGCACTGAGTCTTCCTGAACTGCAGAACTGTGAGATTCTCTGCCTATTAGACAAGTGAGCACTGCCTTGTTACAACAGTACATTAAGTGTTATATTTAGGGATGTGCAAACAAGCTCTTGAATTTTGTTAGAACTCAGAGGCTGGCTTGAGTTCCAGTTCTATAAAATTCTGTGTCCAATTCTTGAACTTGTTTGCAATTTTCATGAAAGCTGGAGAAGAAGGCCTACGTAACATAATATGACTATATTTTAATACGAATCCTGTAGCATGAAGACATCAAAAATACTAAAAGTGGGGACATGTTCTCATTAACAAAAGCATGAGGTCGAACACACATCAGAGTTGAGTTGTTGTATATCACAGCCCATTATTCAAATATGCTTGTCTTTCATAAGAACAAGCAAATTTAAGACTCTCTTTTAAATTAATGCAGACACAGGAACTGTGAAACTAAAATGATATTTTATGGCTTTACTAAAATTTTTCCTAGATCTATTTCTTTAAATATGCAGGAAATTGATAAGAGTATCTGAAGGATAGTAACTAAGTATGTTTTATATCCTACTTACTACTAAGAAGCCACTTGTGGGTTATCATTGCATCACTTTTGGGAACCAAGCCATAGGTAATAGTGTCCATTATTTACCATTCACATATTTCAGCTTCATGGATTCCTTTCCCGCCATTCCAATGGAGCTGAGTTTCTAAACTGCAGATGCTCTGTGAACTCTCTGCACAGAATTAATCGAAAAATGAAATCTTGTTTGGATGTGATGTGATTAAGATAGATCACCTTTCATTGCTGCAATGAGAATAAATGGCATCCCTGCTTAGGCAAGGCTTTGCTTTAGGAACAAATTGAGATCCCTCAGAAGGCTCTGCTAACAGGTATTAACTACCGAGCCACATTAACCTTGGACTTTCCAGGTAATTGATGACAGTAATATACTTTGAATATGACAAGCAGATATCAAAAGAGGGAGCTTATTTATTGTAGATTCAGTACCCAAAATAACTGTAGACTGCTAGAAATCTACTCTAGAAATGCCTATCAGGGATGATTGCTCGTATTTTTTAATTGGGCAGATGGGTAGCATCACCTGACAGCACTGGAGAACACAAATATTGGACTATATAGGTAAATAGATCCTTATTGTACTTTCAGTATTCGAAAGGATCACTCAGGAGTGTATTGGCTGGCTGAAAACTTAGAAAAGTACTCTTTTTTTGGTAGTGTTTTATCTTGCTCATAAAAATATTTCTGGCTATAATATGATCTACAGTTAACTTGTGTTAACAGAAGATTTTGCAGATAGTCCTGAAAGCTATATACTTTCCTTAAACTGTTAAAATAGTATATCAATAAACTTAAATTATGATGCAATACTGAATCTCTTGACAAACATTCTATAACCCCATGGCAGCAGATTAAATCAAGTTAAATTTATAATTTTTACTACCAAAAGAGCAAAGCATATCAGTTGTAGCTGATTTCTGGAAGGAGTACATTGTGTGGGTCTTATTCCTTTGATCTTTAAAGTGATGGATTAATCATACTGGAACTGAATGGTTATATCCTACGAAGAACAAGAGAGCACAGTGTATATCTTGAAAATAACCTTTTGTCTGTATGGAATAGCATGTGAGTAACTTTTTGATGGACAAGAGTAAAACAAGACTAGGCCATTTCCAAGAGAGTGATTTGCAGGGGATGTTCTGAAATGCATAAATACTAGCACTTTGTTATAATCAGAAATAGAAAGACATTACTAACGAAATAAATTGTGCATATTCACTTCATGATACAAATAGCAGAATACCAAAGTGATCTGGTTTAAGCTGAGCAAACGTCACAGAAAGAAAATTTCAATTTGTGTATTTTTGACAATTTTCTATGGTCTTATTTATCTCTCGGCTGAACAAAGAATGATGCTTGGCTAATGATCAATAAGCATTTCTGCTAAAGGACTCTGAAAAAAAAAGAAAAGTTAAATGAAAAGGAAATGGCTTTGTCTTTGGGGGTGCTGCCCAAGAAGAAAAGATATGTTAGTGAAATAAGTGATTATTAGTCAGTCATTGTTCTGATCTAAGTATTACTTTTTACACCACTCTTTGGGGCATTTATTTTGGGATTAGCTTTTCTTTTTTTTAATTTTTATTTTTATTTTGCAGTTCTTTTTTTTGTTTTGATTCCCTTGAGGTGTTAGGTGATGCCAGGTCATTTAAAGACAGCACATCTGTCTTTTCTGGGCCCAGTCCTTTGGTCTTGACCAAGGTAAAATGAAGTTCTGTGGCAGACAAGCAAACAGACAGAGTTGTCAGGATAGAATGGAGTCTGTGATAAAACAGTGTTAGAAGTGTTATAGCAGAAGAATACTGCTTTATTTCTTCCCAAATAAGTCTAAGTTTTTGTTTCTATGCAGCAAATTGCAAATAGAATTTTTTTCCAGCCTCTGCTTGTGTGCTGCTAAGTGTATTAAGCTCCTTTAATCTAGTTACTACTAATAATAATCTCTTAGCTTTAAAGTAACAGCTTCCTAGGCATCAGTTATGTTACCTTCTAGTTTGTTTTTCAGTTAAGAATACGATGGGAAAAAAAGTGTACTTTTCCTTCTTTATATTAGAATAGTTCATTGTTAGTGTGAATTTGAGAAAGCGGGCATAATTCCCTTTGATAGCACATTTAAACTTTATGCGCAGATTATCAAGCGCAGTGACAATTTTGAAACAGTGAAGATGATGGTTAATTCTTAGAGATGAGTCACTAGGAAGCTGCACTTGTTTAAGCAATGTGTACTGTGACATAGGTTATCTAAGAGTAGTTTATGATTGGCAAAACCATAAGCAATTTTACTTCTGGAAATTGATCTGTCATTGAAAATGCACCTCATCCTCATTAAAAGATTGCATAACACATGCATCCTCTGTTATACAGGTATTGTCTCCCCACTTCCATTCAACCTCATTCTGTTCACTCCTGTTAAGATTCCCTTTTGTGAGAAGGGTAGAGT
Organism: Thinocorus orbignyianus; assembly: GCA_013400375.1. NCBI lineage: Eukaryota > Metazoa > Chordata > Aves > Ciconiiformes > Thinocoridae > Thinocorus > Thinocorus orbignyianus. The sequence goes on along the minus strand of VXBW01007377.1, from coordinate 1,133,965 downwards.
GATGAGGTCTGACTTGTGCTGGAGATCTGTGCACAATGGCAGGCTGCGTTCACATTGCTGACTAACTGAATCATTGAACATCAAGGCATTGAATATTTTACATCTCTTCATGAAGACTCTGTTGTTTGGCATGTGAGGAGCAAGAACCAACTGGTGTCTAGTTCATTAGCAGAAGCGGGCTGGCAGCTGTTATGTTGGTATTGCAAATAGTACTTTATCTTTCTGAGAATATAGCAGAGCACTAATTCTACTTTTCTGTAGCACAGATTAACTGAAAATAACTCTAAGAATAACCCGAATGTGGTTCCCCCCCACCTTTGTTTTTGAAGTATGAAACCAATTTGAACGCCTGTGTTCAAAGCCCTGGTATTTTTCCCTGCTTCTCCTTCAAACCAATCTCTTTGACTAACATGTATTTGATTTTTATTACTGTTGGGCCTATGTTAGCAATGAAGTATCAGTGCGTGAATGGACATAGAGTGTGTGTTCTTTGCTACTTCTCTTGTATTTCACATTGCACCTAGAGCAGTACTTAATCTCATGAGTTCCTTATATTTCCAGTTGAAGATGAGCAGCCGTCGACACTATCACCCAAAAAAAAGCAGCGAAACGGAGGCATGCGAAATTCACCCAACTCCTCACCCAAACTGATGAGGTAAGACTGTAAGAAACTCATATCTTCATCTTCTTTCTTCCTTCCTTCCTCTTCTCCTCCCCCCACTTCAAAAATAAGGGGAGGGGGTGGAAAAAAAAAAAGATTGTTAGATGGTTTCTGAAAGGCTGAAGTATTTATTCTGTCAGCTTGTCAGCAGTTAATGATAGAGCTGAAAAAAATTCTGTCATGAAAAACAGTTTGAAAAGCTGTTTGAAAAATACATAGGCTTTAAAGTCTTAGCTGTCACCCTGTCCTGTCCGTGTGTAGTTCTTAAACAGCAGTGGCACTAATGATAGCACTAACCAATCAGGGGAACTCATGTGGTTAGTTTGCCTCAGGCAATTCTCTTTTTGTTGGATTCCCTCTGAGTACTGTTTTCTGTACTTAAGGCCATATGTGAGATGTATCATCACAATCAAAAATGAACCTGAATATTACCTTCCTTTTATCCTGTCGATTGAAATCAAATTTCTGTTAATTGATTTAGACTGATAAAAAAGTCTAATAATCTATGTACTTGCCAAAGCAAAGTTCAAAACTAATGCAGTTTTACTCAGGCTAAAAGCACATTAATTATGAAATACAGGGATTTTTAAGAGGGTAGTATATACTCTAAAAATGGGTGATGAAAACATCATCTTGTTATTGATATTTTTCCCCTGTTGCTATGTGTACATTATTTTACACCAGTACACCCATGTATAACTATGTATTTTCCCTCCATAGGACAAATTACCTCTAAGAGATTTGTTAAAACTAGAACTGCAACAAGAAATTCGGATCTATTCAAATAATATGTCATTTGCATTCTGTCTCACTGCATTCACCTGCTCAAATCAGTCAGAACAGGATCAGATAGTGGACATGGAGTTTTCTACAACAATGCTGTGCCTGCTCTGATTTTGTATATCTAAAGTAAACAGGCTAGAATCTCAGTCTGTAATTGTATGCAGAACTAAATACCCTAGCAGAGATTTTCTACAGCATATATATATACATATATATATATATACATGCACACAGAGAAAATTAAACTTCCTCACATGTATAAACAGGCACACTGGTGCAGTTTGGGGTTTGGTTGTGTGTATAACTGTAACTGCTCTGCAATCAACAGAGGTTAAGTGAACAAAATTAACATGAGTATATAGTTCTTTACATACATAATATAACTTGTAATGCTGACAATTATTCATTTAACAATTCTGGTTACAGCTAGGTAATATTTCTCTTTGTATTTCAGTCAGTAGACTGGAATTTTCTTTGGCCAGTTACAGAAGCATCCATATTTGTTTATTTTTACTGCAATAAAGGGCATATTCAAGGACGTAACTTCTACAAGTCGTCTTCATCTCTGTTTAGACTACAGAACCAAAAGTGAGATTGATTCACAGAGGAAAATGCACCCAGCTGTGGCTTTTTTTTTTTCCTATTGACCATCTATTTCTGTTAAATGTATCATTAAAAGTTCTCTGCCTTCCTGTTAGCTCAGCCTTGCCCATATGACACTGATTTACATGCTTGTTTACAGTTTATGAGGAAGAATAAAATGAACATACTGGCAAGCTTCTCATTTTTACAGTGCCAGTTGTCATGCTAGTATCGTTTCCAATTTACTTACCTTTGGACAGTCTTCTTACCTGGTGCTGTTAGTTTTAACCACTTTAAGTTTTAAACATGTGGGAGCTTTCCTCCCCCCACCCCCCAAATCCTAATTTTGGGAAAGTAGAAATAAAAAGAAAGAGAGGGAGAAAGAGTTGAAACATTTGGAGCTGAGCACACTGTCCCTGTTTGCTATGTAAAGTATGCCTCATTTCTTTGATCTTGAGTAATAATAATTCTGGGGAGTTATACTGTTTTCATATGCTTCAAAGCTGTGTCAAAGTTTTGCTGCTTAAGGGTACTTCTTTATTCTATTGGCTCTTGGGTACTGAGATGACAGGTCCTCTGTACTAGGTGCAGGCTTTTTCAAGTCATAGCCTTCAGCAAAACATCAAATTACCAAATACAGGGTAACATACTTCTACACAAATGCCTTTCCTGTAGATATATTATACCATATATATTAAATACTTTAGTGTTACACGGTACATTTTATGTGCAATAGAAAGTGATGGTTTGAGGTAGCCTAAGGGGTACTTTTTTCCACAAGCAGAAAAAGCTAGTGTATACCGTATCAAGTATGGTTTTTACAGGACTTTCTGCCCGAAGGCCTTTGTAAATAAGTAATGATCAACAGATTGGCTGTGGGTTTTTGAAAAGCATGCCTGTGTCAGTTTGCATGATGGGGGAAGATTTTCAAAGTGGAGCCTGCTTTCATTGCCTGCTGAAGAGGGACTGAGGGAGAGTAGTCATCCTGAGCCTGTGCTGTCTGCTCAGTAGCACATCAGAATTGCTAAACACAGGTCGAGCAGCCAGTGGAAGACTTGCTAGGCTTCCAAATCCAGACATTGTTTTCTTCCTCTTCGCCCTTGCTGCTAAATTTATTCACCCAGCCCTGTGTCCGCACCCTCAGCCTCTCCCCGGACCCAACCCTCTCTTTGTCTTACTCTTTATCTCCACTGACTTAACTTGGGTTCAAGGTGCTAAATGAGGGAAAGTGGATTGAATCAGAAGAGAACTCTGTTAAGCTTTGTGTGTAATGGCCAAACGCTTTTCTCCTTTCTGATAAACAAAGGTGGGCTGTATTATCTGCTGGTTTGTATCCTCGTAAATTACCTACAGTGACAGGTACTTGCTTTTCGGCCCAGAAATCTTTAGTGTATGTCAGCTAAAAGTACACAAGAGGTAAATCAGCTAAAGCACTGTCATGTCCACAGCCGATATTTATCTTTGTTTTTTAAATTTACTTTAAAAGCTCCTTTAAAGCCAGCTTCACCCCTGTCCCTCCCACAGAAACAGCTGACTGCTTGGCAGACCTTTCCTCAGCCATCGTTCTGGAGCTGGAGGACAAGAAGTCTGAAACATGTAAAGGAGTAATATATGAAAAGTTCGTTTATGAATTGTAGTCAGAGTTGTGACTTTAGAATCACTTTCTTAGCAGCCCTGTGGTTAAGATAATGTTGAAAATGCTGTGTAGATTTTAGATTTCCACAGTGACTGGGGCAAATTAGGGGGAAGGGTATTACGCCATGAGATAAAACTCTGTGACTTCTGCTATCACTGGAGCAGAACAGAGGACAGGAGCTATATCATAGGGATTCCATGGGACATCACGACAAGAGTTCTGACAGGTGCTTATTTAGACCTGGTGAGAAGGTGGGAATTTTTGAGATTTTCTCACATGAGTAGAGAACTGTATTACCAAATACAACCCAGATAGATAGACTGAAGACATCTTTTCGTTGTCATCTTTTTGATGTTGTTGTCTCTAAATGCCAATAAGTGACTAACTGAAATAATTAGATGGTAGGCACACAGTGTTCTTTGTACAGATCACAAATAGTCTAGATTCTCATTTAGGAAGTCACTGTTCTAAGAAAATCCCTATATTGCATCAAATGACATGAGCAGAATCACATTGATGCAATACTGGAAGAATCTAATCCATCAGATACAAATCCTTCAAATTCTGACTATAGCTACAAATGCAAATTAACTGGAAAAATACTCCACATTGTCATCATTATTTCTATCTGTTTTACATCAACAGAAGTCTGTCCCATTAAATCCACAAGAACATGGGCATTATTGAAAAATTACTTAAACAAGGACATCCTAATGCAATAGAAAGTAAAATTAAAATAGGATTTAGAAGGGAAAAAAAGGAAAGCTGTGAGTAGCAGGGCAATCACATATCAGGTCTCCTTCTTTGTGAGATGAAGAAGAAAAGTAGAACCATTTGATGCCCCTGGTGTCATGCAGTGTTATCAAGTCACCTGTTCATCATCTCACAGTCACAAGTTTTGATGCATGTTATTGATGAACAGCCATGTTAAGTATGAGGAGCCTCTGTTGCCTGAATATCAAATAAAAAAGCTAGTTTTTAAAAAAATGTGTCATTTTGGATTCCAGAATGACCAGTAAAAATGTGAAAAGCCCTGGGTATGAATCAAAAAAGCCACTTAAAAGGATCGTTGCTGGGGCTCAAGTCCGCACTTAATGCTTTGGTAGCTGCTATTGCATGAGTGGAATACACTGACTTGAAGGAAATGTCAGCCCAGCTGAGTCAAACTACCTCTTAATGCAAGAACAAATAGCATATGACAGGGCCCAAGGGGCCTGAAGAGCAAACAAATAGTTTGTCCCTGTCCACTCTGAATGTAGTGGTGTAGTTGACATAGGCCTCTAGACAAGTAGCATACTCAGCAATGGGTCATTATCATTAGTGTCCCTGATCACATAAGAATCAGAGGCATCAGAGGATGCTGGGTTTTCAGTGTGTTGCCAAGGAGAATTTCATAAGCCTGAGGATTTTTCTTGATCAAGAATCTAAAATAATTCCCAACCAAACCATAGAACTTGCTCAGAGACTGTCAAGACCCAGCTAAATGACATGGAAAAAAGTGAAGTTTTTGGCATATGTTTCCAGAAACCTAATGAGATTATTTATCTGAGGTTGGGGAGGAAAATTCTTGTCTCTTTTCCTGAAGTTGGATATGATAGTCTAAGTATATGAACGATGGCCAGTCACATTTATCTACTAATCTGCCCACCAAGATGCATACACTCAAATATACACAAACATTTCTGCTAGTGCCACTCGGGATGAATTTGTAGTTCCCCTGGCACTGTAATGCTGCCTTTCCGTGAGCTGAAACTGTGAGCTTTCTCACAGGACCCAAAAGAGAAGCGATGGGTGGTCTAGAGGGAAACATTTCTCAAGCAAAACCTGTTAAAAAAAAAGTTCAATCTGATAATTTTCCACAACTCCCCTAAATCAGGCATGATGGTAAGGTTTGAAGAGGTGACGGCTCGCTGATTAACCATGATAGTGGTTTATACCTATGTTCCTCAGCCTTGAAGATTTCCATCATGTATTCTGAAATTTATGTCCTTTGTTAAGGGTTTAACAAGGCTAACTCTATGTGGTGCTAATATACAATGATAACTAAGCTGCAACACAGCATGTTTCACTTACTGTTTCTGTTTTACAATCTGTTTTACAATTTTACAATTCTGTTTTACAATCACTATGTTAGCTTAGACCAGTTTTTTGACAAGGTTTTAGAATAAAAAGCATTTGAAGGATAGAAGGTGGTATGTTAGCCCTCTGACTGTTGCTACCATTGGTAGTTGTGTTACAAATGAGGGGAGTAAGAACAGTACTAGATTATTTTTTTTTTAAAACACCATGAAATCTTGCGCAAGTGTTTTTGAGATGAGAGCTCAGTGTCAGGAAGAAAAGGAGAATTTTCCAGCAGGAGAAGAACAATGAACTTTTTTATAAAGTTCAGGGTAACAGAAGATCCACTCAGATCAAGGCAGTGGAAAGAAAAAGCTCTTTAACTTTAAACTGGGTTTAAAGAAAATAACGTATTGTTAAAAACTTTGAGTTGAGAAAGTGGTAGCTTTTATCATAAGGTATAAAGGCTACACACTTCATTTAAGTGGCAAAAAACCACTCCTATATTTTATGATGCCACTTAAATGTGATTTTATTTCTTTACAAATGAAAAATTATTTTTTTCAGGTACATTCTCTTACCCCTCAAAGATTGCTAGTTCTGCAGCTTCACTAGATGTAACTGGGAAATAGAACCAGAAGATACATTGGCTGTGTGCCTTGTCTCTCCTTTATTAAATTGCTCATATAAAAGTCTAAAAGTTAACTGTTTTGTTACTATTCTATGTGAGATGATTCATACCACTGAACCATATTCTGAGCATGTCCTGAGGTATCAAGATACTTCAGTGAGCAAGATTCTTACAGTAAACAGCTCTATATCAGTGTCCTTAGTAGTCTTGATAAATTAACATGAACTCTTCAGAAAGGCTTCTGAGAATATAAAAAACCCCACACTTTAGCAACATCTGGGCAGAGCAAGAGGGAAGGAAAGAGAATTAGTTAGTGTTAGCACTGTAATTCAGCCCATAAGCTTGCACAGGGCAATAGGTATCAAGGACTGTGTTAAATTATTATTCTTTGCAGATTTAGGGAAAAAGTCCAACAGTTTGAGGCTGGTAGCCAACATGAGGATAGCTTCTGAATATGACAATGAAGGCATTTAACTGTAGACTGCAGGTTTTCTTTCTCTTGTCACACCGAGTTTTCTTCTCTAAAGCTCCGTGCATCAGGGCACGGAATTCTTACGAGTTTTATCGCTGATTAACCTGTGAAAGGAAAGATCAGTAAGAGAGTGTCATTAGTGTAACACGTATAGGCAACAAATTTCTCATTACAACTTAATGTCGTCCACACAGACTGCAGAGGGTCATGGGGAATGGCTAATGGTAGCCGACAAATGTTGGGTGTATTAGTCACAAAACATTTGCTGAATTCCATCAGAATGTCGTGACAACCTTTGCAGCTAGTCCCAGCGAGCTGCCGGAGTCAGTGGAGTTTGCCTGTGACAAGCCGTCACTCTATCTTGGTTGAGCTTTATAGCACCAGTCAAAGCAGTCAGAGAAGATTGAAGTGACAGAGGCCCACTGAGTAAATAGTGAAACATGCAGCACATCATGAAATATTCAGCCAGGGTGTAAAAGCTCTAAATGCTTTTTCAATTATTAGCACCTGCACTGGCTGCATACATCTAACACTAACAGCATGTTAATTGCCACGATTTGTTAGGGTAGTTGTAGGAGAAATTTCAAAGGCATGAGACATTCTGTAGTGTGTCTTCAGCTCCTATCTTACCTTCAGCAAACGCACTCCTACCTCCAAAAATTGAGTGTGTGTGCGCATACACTCGCAAACACACATCCACACCCGAAGTCAGGTGGGAAAACCCAAAATTCCTGACCTGCACACAAGGTGAGTTTCAAGACCCTGACATTTTTTGTGGGCGAAATCCAGATATAGTATATCTACCTGAGAAAGGCATAATTGCAGACTTTAACAAACGCAGGTTAAAGAGGAGTTGTGTTGTTCCCAAGGGTATTTTGCCATTGATTTTATATGAGGAGAATTTTATTGTAGGGCAGAATAAAAAGTAGCCAAGACATCGTTTTACTGATGTGCAAAGATTTTGTTTTCAAACAATACCAGGGTCCCTACTGGTCATAGAGTATTCATGTTCCCAGTGCTCCATGCTGTAGCAATTCCACTGCAGATCAATGAGGGTATGTTGCTTTCATGGTCAAAATTGTATATGAATGATAGCAAGAAAGTTAAGACGAAGGTGACAGAATGCAAAGATATGCTAAACAACAGTCATTTAATGAGGGAACCCTGAGAGTCTTTTCTGTTCTGTCCCATCCCCAGTCATTACTCAGAAGTTCCAGACTCAAAAACTCCAAGTAAGTAAGTTTGAAGTAGTTACGAATGTGTGCTAGGAAAGCAGTGCTCTTTAAAATATAATGTTCAGTTCCTCACAATAGGTTTGCTGGAAGTGGGATTTATGGTTTTGCTTTAGGCTGTTGTCTTCCAGGCAGGCTTTTTGGGGCTGCAGCTGGAGCATGGCATTTAGCGTCATTTTCAAGTTTAATTGATCATAAGTGGCATTATATGCTTTTCAAAACCTTGAAAATATGGTATTTTGCTCTTCATTTTAAGTCATGCGTATGTAATATCTGCCATAAGAACCAGAGAAGCTATTTTTAAACTGAGGCTATAAATGTAGGAAAATTAACTTTTGCTCCTTTTCTCCTGTGAATGTTCTACACGCCTCTCTTTTCCTAACCGGAATGACCAAGTGCTTTGCTAATTGCAAGCCGTGAAAAACAACATCTTAATTAAAACAAACACTGTGGATTTTAATTGGTAGGAGGTGGTTTTCTTCTTATAATCTGAATTTTTCAAGCAGATGACTTTGCAGCCCTGATACAAGCCTTTCCCCAGTAACCTGCCAATGTGACTCAAGCATGGCTTGACAGGGCCATCTTCATGGGTGAGGGGGGCAGAAACGCTCTAGAAGCATTCCGTCCATGATTTGGCTGTAAGGGCAACAACTAATGCTTTGTGTATCATGAATTTTAATGGGTAGAGGGTTTCCAAACCCCTTAGGCAGATTTGACAGCCTTGGACTCTGTGTGTCTGTCTTAATTAATTTTTAGTATTTGCAAAACAGGTTTAGATCACCAGATTAACAAGAGACTATATGTCCAAAATAGAAATGTTGGTTTTTTACTGTATTGCTTCATAAAATGAATGACCATGGTGTTTAAAAAAAAAAAAACCAAAACATCCAAAGATCAATTCAGTTTTTTTAGCATACAAACCAGCGTATCTTCTAACATCTGAGGGCAAAGTAAGACCTTAGTAGTAAACCAATTTCAACCTCCATAGACATCTTCAGGGATTGCTTTCAGAAGGAAAAATAATTGATTAAAGAGAGATTAAATTTATAGTTTAGCCCAGAAAATTAAAGTCTAGTAAGCACACACATATGTAAAAACCCACAGATTCTGAAACACAAAGTGTGGATGGTCTTGTCACAGTCTCCTTCTTGGACATAATCCATTCTCCTAGAGTGAAAGTAGTACAAGCGTATCTACTGGAGTACTTTCTTCTTGTGTGTCCCATCCTGTTTTTTCCTTTGAAGGCTGCCACTTGCTGTACTCCAAGCAGTGAAGCAGATTCCAAACAATTTAACAGTTTATCATATTGCAAATAAGTGTGTGTATTGATTTAAAAAAAAAAAAATCCCAATTTTTTACTTAAAACTTCAATAGGGAGTTATATCTGATGGTTCACATTGTTCACCCCTTGCATAGCATGCCTCTGCTTAAATGAAGATCACTATAAAATACAGTATTGAGGTAAAAGTCTGATAAATCTTTGGCACAAGCTACTTTTGAATATTCCCTTTTAGCATGCAAAGCCCTTATCTAAAAGAGAACTATACTAGGCTTTAAGCACACACAAGAGCTAAAAATTGCCTCAACCTTCAAGGCAGTTGACCATAATTTGATGTCAGATATCTGTTATCACCTCCTTTGTTATAAGATTCCTTTCAATGTGTATCATTTCTGTGACTGGGATTAGAGTATTGCTAAATGCTCATTTGTGTGAAAGCTTCAGATGATCGATTTAGTTTTAAATCTCAGCAGAAAAGAAACATTGTTTAGAAAATTAGAATATGGCATTTTTTTTACAAATGGATTTGTTATAGTTCCTCTGGTGAAGGGAAAATTCATTCCTATATGCATCTGATTTCTGGGGGAAAAAAAAGGAGTTGATTTGATCAATTAACTTTGCTTTTGTTTCAATGCTGTGCTGTGACAGATTGGTAGAGAAGTGTCTTGTGAAAGTTTAGGGGTGGGGGAAATGCAACAGAGAAACTTCTTTCAGTGGAAGCTCCTGAAGATTCCTCATCTTTTGGCAAAATTTCTTATTTTGAAACACATGGCTAACACATTCCATCAGAAAACGTAGCTAGGACAGAGTACCACTAGATGTTGTCTGAACATCAGTACAACCTCCAAATGGAATTGTATCCGTGCTTGCAGACCTCACTATGCCAGATGCAACTCTGATCAGCCAGGAATGCCCTATGAGCAGCATCACAGTTAACTCTCAGACAAAACTACCACGGCTGCAGCTCTCTGATGAATGGAGTAAGAGGATACAGAGTCTAGGTACTTTTCGAGAACTTGAAAAAAAAGCACAACCCCCCAACAAACCCCTTTGGTACAGCTTTTTTGCACCAAGAAGCCACTTTTGCTTCCTGTAAAACAGGGGGCACAGTTATGCAAGGCCTTTCATGACAAAACCTGGAGTAGGGGCAGAGACAGCAAGTTATCCCCTAAAGGCTCCTCTGCTGCCAGTGGGTTGATACTGAAATGCGCTGAATTGTCTCTGTTGAATGAATGTAAAAAATCTTGCAAAACATAGTGTTCCTTTTTTCCAGATGAGTCTGATTTATGCCTTTGCCATGTAGTGCATTGCTTTTTCATAAAGCGTCAAAAGATTCTGGTTTAAGTGGAACATTGCAGTAGTAGTTTCTCAAGTTCTTTTAAGCCTTTTTCTATGGAGTTGACTCAGTGAAATGAATGAGAATTTTCCACTGGTTTCAATGGGTATATAATCAGTGGCTATAAAATGACACAAATTAATCACCTTGAAGGAATTAAAGATTATACCTTAGGCATGCAAGCATAACTGTTTTAAACATGGTAGTGTCATACTGTATTCAGGGTAAATTGACCTGTATCATACACAGAGTTCAAAGTCTGCTTTAGTAGACAATGCAGAAGAGAGGTTCTTACCACAGTCTGCTGGCTCATATGCTTTAAATCCCATTTTCCGAGTTCAGCCAACATGAGCGTTTCTTTAACAGGCTTCTAAAGGCTTTAAAATTTGTCTAATTGTCTCGGAGTACTTGGCATATTCCTACATTGTGAATGTTTTCTCCTTTGCAATGTTACAATTCTGTATCAGGATATTTCCAGCATTCATGATGAAAACCTTAGGTAAAGACTGTAGTTTTGCCAGACAAAACTCTGTTTCCTCTTTGAATTTAAGATTTTAGGGTCAGTTTACCCTAACTGCCTTGTAAATACAATTCTCCTTCTAATGCTATTGCATAACGCAATCACTTGGGGGTCCTCACTAGCATCAGAGCATGTTGGACTTAGTACCTCACGTAATGATTGGTTTTAGTATATAAATGAAAGAACTGCATGTGTCTGTGCCTCGATTTAACTATAGTGCTGGAGAGTAAGTTTATAAAAATGTCTTTTATTTGCTTCTCCTTTGAGAAAACTTGCGCTTTAAAATCTTGCTGGAAAAAACACTTAGAAGGTTATCACAGGTAGAGTTGTCCACAAAAGTGGACATTGTTGTTTGGTATTAAAATCATGTATTCCAGATGTGGGCATTTGTTAGTCAGTCTGCTCTAAAATGACATACTGTTGAATCTTTAAAGGGCTTCAGTTTGGGAAAGCAAAATATGATTGGGCAAATTACTAAAATATTTAAAGTGCAGCCTGTTAAAGCTTTTACTGCGAAGAGCATCACGTCAGAATTTGTATGTGGTAAAAGCAAGTAATTGGCTTTCCGTACTTATGCCAGTCAGTCAGCATGGGGCTCTGTTCTTATCCCTTCTACTTCATTGCAGATGCTAATAGCAACTCCGATATTTATTTTGGAAGGGTGGGACTGGAAAGAAAAAAAAACTTTTATGGATGTGATGGTGTCAGAAAGCTGTGTCTAAAATTAAATGGCTATTGGTGTAGAAAGAGTACAGAAAATCTTTGAAACTGCATACAAAATTTTAAAATTAACATTTTTCTCTTTTCAGCTTTTGTTTAAAAGTGCCCTCATTGAAAGCATGTTAAAGTGTAAATATATTTCTTTTTTTTTTTTTTTTTTTTTTACTTTTATCCCTCTTTGTACACAGCTCTTGGGATATCTTTTCATACATAATTCATTATATTTTCCACTTATGTTGTCCTCAACTTGTTTTTCCCCAGGCATGACCCCTTGTTAATTCCTGGCAACGAGCAGATTGACAATATGGATGCCAATGTGAAAAAATATGACTCTACAGGGATGTTTCATTGGTGTCCAGCCAAGGACATTGAAAAGGTCATTTTGGTAGGTATTGGAGATAAGTTGCTTTTGAAATGAAGTTATTTGAACCACAGAACTAATATCTAACAGATTAATAAATTAATCTCTACTGTCATTAACTCCAGCGTATTGAAATCAGAAACACAGCTTGGTGAAATCAAACTTAGCATTTTGGTTAAAGAATTACGATTATATAATTCTGTATGCCAAGTGCAACAATAAAAATTAGTCCAAAATAGAGAGTTTCTTTTTCATAAGCTGAAATTCGCATATTGAGTTTAAATCTTTTGAGAAGATTCACACAAAGTAGTAATGATTCTAATGCAGGCAAGTGTGTCTTTGCATTATCTCTTATTTATGTGAATTTTGCTCTCTTAGAACTTCCCTCTCAATTTCCAACACTTCAAGATGCCCAAATAGGCCAGAGTAAGTAGTACTACTGCTCTGCCTTTCTAGCGTGTTGCAGTGAGCCTAGTCTATGTTTGTTTCATTTGTTTAACTGGGAAAGCTATCAAACTGACTCAAGTCATTAAAAATAATTAGAAAGCCTATCACAGTCTATTTTGCTCGCTGAAAGTTTGTGCCGCTTTTGTTCATGTATTCATACCTAAGAGTAACAAGTAGCTAACTCCAGATCTCATACGCAAAACTGATGATATTTGAAATGAACTCCCCGGTGGATCTTCACTTTGTCGCACTTCATAAAGCTTTTCCTGAGTCTACTCTCTTAGATTTTCCTGCATTGCAGTGTGGTGTAGCCAACAATGGTGACAGCCCTAGTTTATTCAAGTAATCAGGGGTTAAAAGCCTGTCTCCACTTCTCCTCAGGGATTGCTGTAATAACGGTGACATTGCCTCAAATTACAATATCAATTTTAAAAAGCCAAGCAAGTAAATTCCAAAATTCTAGAGACTGAGCTGTGAGACAGAGTTTGACTGAACAACTCTAAGTAGTATGCATTTGCATGTATTCAGCAGGCAAGGAGAGGCAGCCCCGCTGTACAGTATTTTGTAATAGACAGAGATCGAAATCTGCCTTCATGCTCAAAATATATTTTAGCACACAACCTTTAGATGTTGTCCCACTTTGAAATGTTTCTCCAAAAGTGGGGCTGTGGAATGCCTCTTTTCTCATCTTTTGGTAATTCCATGTCAGCTTTTCCCCCACTAGCCTGTGAATCCATAGGTCTGGCCAGGTTCTTTCTGCACCGTGCATCATCATCAATAAAAACACTGCCAGCACAATGCTTCCCTATGCTTTTTCAAACTCACAGTCCACAATTTATGTCTACATTCATATCCATGCAAATTTAATGCTGTCCTTAGAGACCACACAAGTACAAATCAGCACATAATTTGAAGATGATGGGGTTTCCCTGGTTGTCTTCTAATTGATACTTGATGATGCTTCAATCAGAAAATAACTCATTTTTCTACCCAAGATCTGTTTTGGCTCTGGGAGATTCTAGCAGTATCAGGTAGTAAGAAATTTTTTTGACACACAGTCAAATATAAGTGGCTACATATAGATCGATGATTACAGAGTGACATTTTCTGCATAATTTCTTTCAAGACTTGGTCTCTGTCTTGTAAAGTCTGAATATTCAAGACTCATAGACAGAGGCATGAGACAATTTACACGCTTCACTTGAGTGTTTCCTCATGTCTTCTGCTGTTTAGTGAGCCAACATAAGTCTTGATAGAGTTGTATGAAAATTAGTGCAAAAAAGGACATACACTATGGATAAGTGAGGGGAAAATTTTGCAGTTCACCGTTGTGTTAGTTTTATTCATTGACAAAACTTCTGTGTAATGATACTGAGTGTGCAAACTCTTGGCAGTATGATATCAGTGGATCTGCAGCTGCTTGATGGGGTGCAGTAGTGCTAAGACTGGCTCTAGAAATGAAGATAATATTTTCCCAATGACATTATTTAATCATCTTGGTGTTTGAGTTGCCTGTTCATCTGACATTACCACTGACAAAATTAGTGCAAAAATTTATTCTTGTCACTGAGACAGAAAGGTAATTCTCAATACCATTCAAATGTTCTCCATGAGACATTTTTCCTTCTATCTATTCAAGAACTCAGGAAGTCCAATTGGCCTGAAAAGTTTGTATTAGTCATGATCTTGCACACTAGCTTTTTCTTACTGAGAGAAGATCTGTGGAGTATGATGGGCATCCATTGTAAAGCAGTGCAGCGTTGAGTGTTCTTTGATTGTTTCTCAGGGTAGAAACTACTCTTCCTAAAACATTTTCCTTTTCAAATTGGTCCTGAGACAAAAAAATTCTATTGATTCTTCAGCATGGGTTTGCATCTCTTTTACAAAATCCTAAGATGGTTAAATGCATAGTAGGTCCAATTCTGTTGTTCTTAGATAAACCCACAGTACTTTGATTGTAACCAGAGCTTTAATCCACATGTGTAGAAACATATGCAGGACCAGAATTCAGTCCAGTACAATGTCTTCCTGAACACTGAAGGATTTGCAAAGAAGAACAAAATTTTCTTCTGCTGAACACGTTTAATGAAGGATAAATAAGGGTAAAATGAACAACTATTATCAAACTGCTTCTTTGTGCATGAACAATACTGACAGTTGTGTTTTTCCTGGTTTAAAACTCAATATATGATTTAAGCTTCCCTTTGTTTCATTTCTCCCTTGTCTTTTTGTTTTGTTTTTGTTTTTTTTTTTTAGACTCGAAGTGAAGCAGCGATGACAGTTTTAAGTGGGCATGTAGTCGTTTGCATATTTGGGGATGTTAAATCTGCTTTGATTGGATTAAGAAATTTAGTGATGCCATTACGAGCCAGCAACTTTCACTACCATGAACTCAAGCACATTGTGTTTGTGGGTTCACTTGAATACCTGAGAAGGGAATGGGAGACACTGCATAACTTCCCCAAGGTTTCAATCTTGCCTGTAAGTCCAAAGCCATATTATTGATACTTTGTTATTTAGGACACCAACTGGACAGACTCATATTGACTTTGATCTTAGGCTTTTTTACTTTTGTCTACTTATAGGCCTGAGGACTTAGATTTTCCCTTTACTGTGTCTATGAAAACTGAGCCCTATGAGACCTTATTAGAAGATATTTGCCGCAGTGTTCGGTTCCTCGTCATCCTCATCGGATGAATTTCAGCTGCTATCAAATGTATTAGCTGTGTTATATATCGAACATTCACTGTAGTGCACTGCATGTAGCCAGTTCTGATGTTGTGATTTCCCTGACAGAATGACAGTAGTTATTTATGACATTATTTCTTTATTTACACTCAAAAATCCTTTGAAAAAAAAATTAGTTGTTACTGTGTCTACATTAGATTTTCGTAAAAGCTTCCTTTAAACTGCCCTACTTTATAAGGAACATTGCTGTAGCTTTTCAGTTCAGGGTCCTGCCGTATGGAAGTATGTCAAAACCCTGACCCTTTTGAAATCGATTAAAAATTGTTGATTTTAGTAAGGACAACCACTATAACTACAGTTCAGAGGTTCTTTCTCTCCTATACAGCATTATCATTCACTCATGAGCCCAAAACGTAGAGACACGAGCTCCAGGACAAACAGATACAGCCTTTCAAGCTAGTGATCTTAGGTGATCGTAGCTGTAAATGACCCACAAAGATGTAGGCAGCAGGGTAACAAGCCCATGGTGTAAGTACAAAAGAAAATACTCTGTACGCTACAGAATAAAGTTAGTTTGTATGCTTTTATCAGACTAAGAAGTTTTTAACTTGCCTGTTCTTAATAATTACATTTCAGCAGTTAAAAATAAATAAGTGAATGATGGATGTAACCTAAACTGAATAATTGGGAAAATAGCTATAGAAGGAAAGACTACCTTCACTTTCTGATTAATTCAGGCTGTAGGTCTTTGTTACTGTAAATGCAGTTTTAATGCTAGCCCTTGGCTTTTTTCTGTAAACCGATCCAACAGATGGTGTCACAAGATTCTCTGCTGTCACAAAAACGGTGTCAGTATCAAATTTGGTCAGTTAATATCCTCCTCTTCCTGCCAATTCCTTTTAATTCCAGTCACTGTGAAGGCTAAAAATCTAAGGAATCAGAATTAAATTAATAATACTATTGAATGGTGCAACACAATAGAATCCAGCTACTACTTCCAAACTGTCCAGTATATCATGTATATCTGCTGTTATAATTTGTAAAGTTTTGGTTATGAATTCTGAAGAGGCATTAAGGAAATGTATACCATTTTTACATTCCCCAATCAGTTTGCACCTAAATTTGAACTAGTTTTGGACTAATTTCGAGTTAAACAGCTGAAATAGGTAGTTAATGCACCTTTAAAAATACAGAATATGTAAAGGAATTGTATCTTACAGAGCTACCAAAGATGCTGAAGACCACACAGATTTCATAACTGCTTTTTCTCTTTTTCTTTCCTCTCTAGCCTGTCAGTTTCAAAATGATTATATAAAATTAAAAATATCAGCATTATTCTCATCTAATTATACTAATTTAAAAGTCTACTAATGGTTCTGAGGTTGTACTGGTAGGAATCATGTGTTAAGGGAAGGCCACGCAAACTCATTTCCTACTTGTCTGTGCTTTGGTTCACAAGGTAAAATTTGCTGCTGATATCTGATGGGGATGTGATTAGGGCTGAACATGAAAACATTTGTTCTGGTTTAAAAAAATATGGAAATTTCATTTAAAGTCTGTATTAGAAGAGTCATTTAAGCTGCTGAGAAAACTCTTAAAAAGTAGGTAAATGCCAATTTTAAATATCCTCAGGCAGCCTTAATTCTGTCCCTTTGCATAAAATCATTAGGAGTAAGCCTTTAATTAATTACATGATTACATATTATTTTTCCCCACAGGAATCCTGCTTCACTTGGTGCACAGTACATATGCAAGGGGCAGAATTAAGGTGGCAGGAGTAGTCATATCCTAACTTTTGAGTCTTTATAATTAAATCCTGTCTGTTCAATATATACTGATTTCCACAAGGTTTCGTGCCTCAAATTATTGAAAGTAACATGGTGTAGTGAGGCTGGAATCCAAAACTAGGTGGCAATTGCTGAATAAGAATTGAGCTCTGCCTTCACTTTGTGCATTTTAAATTCAGTTTTGCATTGAATATTCTCAGTGGAGTTCAGGAGTTCACCATGAGTGATCAGGAGATGGAAGAGTAGGGTCTTGACTTGGTTTTATGAAAGTTGCTGTGTGACAAGGGGACAGTTTAGTCTTCTCATCATCATTAGGGTCTTTGGGTACCAAACCATGTGAGGCAGCAGAGCAGAATCTAGTTTCCATATTTTTGTATTTTATTTCCCCTGGACCTTGCAGCCCCTGTGTCATAAACTTAATATTCTGTAGCTAGAGATGTGGAGTGTTGGATGTGAATAGCAAGTGTTACCTTTAAACAAAACATAATGGGTTAAGTGTCATGTCTCATTTATGTTAACTATGAAAAAAACCCATAGACTACCACAACATTTCATTTTAATTATTGCATTCTCTGATTGAGAATGGTGAAAGCAGGGGATGTTTCTGTTCCCCTTAAGATAAAGTCTTGTTTCTGTTTGAAAGGGTTTGATCACACAACTTTGAAGATCAGTGTTCTTTCCTTTTAGAATCACCAAAAGCATGCATTGAAAAGGATTAACCTTTTTTTTTGTATTGCTTTAGGTAGAAAAAAGATAGCTTTATCCTGATTGCATCTCAAATGTGTAGGACACATAATGCTTTCCTGTTTAAATTGCTATTCTTTTGCCCGAGACCATTGTGACTTGGTAGTAGATAAATAGACATTTAAAACACAGCCCTTGTTATATTCAGAGAGCCAGAGGTTGCCACATGATGGCAACTTAAATCAAGACAATTTCAAGTCACCGATGAGATGTAGAATGCTGGCATTATTCCTGTTTCTTGTTTGTTAGTAATAGCTTGACTGAGTATTGAGACTGAACCTAAAATGCTGCCATCAGCACCAACTACCCTTTAGATTAGCACACATCTCCTATTCCCTGGCACATAGTTAGACCAGCTTAATGTCAGAGCATAAAAAAGATACTTGTTAAATAATTTCCCAAAGCTCCTTCTCAATCTTTAATTTGTTTTTCTTTTTTTTTTTCCCTCTCCTGCCGCCCCCCCGCCCCCCTTTTCTCTATGCCGAAGGGTACGCCATTAAGTCGGGCTGATTTAAGGGCTGTCAACATCAACCTCTGCGACATGTGCGTTATCCTGTCAGCCAATCAGAATAATATTGATGATGCTTCGCTGCAGGACAAGGAATGCATCTTGGCGTCACTCAACATCAAATCTATGCAGTTTGATGACAGCATTGGGGTCTTGCAGGCTAATTCCCAAGGTAAGGACTGCCCTATAATACTTCTCTGCAGTGCCTACAGGGGACAGGACCTGGCAGGAAGAATATCCCTCACTCAGTAATTCAAAGAGCCCTACATCAACTTGCTTGACAGTTAAACCTGCTGATTGGTATGATGGCTTTTAAAGGGACAGTCACACAGTTTCTCTGCTACATCACAAAGCACATCATACAGAGGAAAAATGAATGAATGTGAAACTGGCATTTTTTTCTCATTTTTAATTTTCCCAACACATATAGATAAAATCATTGCTTTCTCACCCTGCCCTTCTCTGTGGCTTTCTTACCAGGGTGGTTGCTGTTATAAAGCCAAAGCTAACTCATACTCACTTTGGAATGTGTGAAACATCTGTCTAACAAGATTTCTTTTTTGTGTAAAGCACACTGCAACCACAGACAAAAAGAACTGAGGAATACAAGACAAAAAGTAAAATAGAAAGAACACGAATTTTAAATTGTCTTTACAGTTCTTGTGCCTTCTTGCTCAAAAAGCCCCTTAGAATTAACTCAAAGCTGATTTCTTCCCATGGTTTGACATGTTCTCATTTCATTTAAGGACATTGAGCAGAATCTTTCAGATTTTACTGAGAGTAGAGGACTGATTCATAGGTAGCCAAAGGCTATTTTACACCAATTGTGCCTGTGCAAAGCAGCTGCAAAGCAGTCATAAGCACCCTGGCAAAGACCATCAGTGTGAGAACAATCATCTTCCCATCCCTGAAGGGTCTTGCAGCTTGTGCAGCTGAAGTCCTACCTTTGATAAACCTATTAAGTACTGTTGTAAATATTCCCTCTGGATCTAGCCATGCTATAAACATAGGTGTAGAAAAGATAGTGCTTTGGTCTGTAATTTCCCCATGAACCTGACCTAGAGAGAGTTTTCCTTCAAGGACTGCGAGAACTAAGATTAAATTCAGTTTTTCCTCTTTACACTCTAGTTAGGAAAGAGAAATTATGAGCCAAAGATCAGAGGCAACAGAGTAACTTTTGGATATGGAAACTTCTTGAATGTGGAAAATTGTTTCTTATAATAAGCAATAAAACTGTGGAATTTAATATTGGAATTAAGGTGTACCAGGAAGCTAAAAGTTTGAAATTTTTGGTCAGGTTGGATAGTTCTCTGTAAAACAAGTAGATTTGGAGAAGAAAAGGAAGGGTTTTTTCACTATGTGTGTTTGAAATTTCAAATCTGTGGTCTGGAAGCAGTGCAGCCCCAATTTTTTTAGAATTCTTCCCTTAAAGATTTGTGAGACTCGCTCACTCAAATCAGGACGCTCACTCACTACAATAACTTATAGTCATGATTAGGAAACTCCTTGCAGATAGAACTGAAATTTGAAATTTTGAATCTGTAAACAAAATGTGTACCTTCACTACCAAGCTACTGGCTGTTCTTTGGTGGGTCTCTCTCAGTCTCCTATCACACACCTAATTAAAATCATCAAGAAACAGAATCTGTTTTTCTTAGCCTTTTCCTCCCTTCCTTCCTGTTCTTAAGCATGAGCAGTCAGAGAGAATTTCCTTCTTCTGCCTTTGCTCAGAGGTTAGCGATACTTCCAACACTTGGCTGTTGTGTTTTACCCCTGGGAGTACACTGGATCTTAGACCACCCCTGAATGAGGATGTAAAAACCTAGCAATATAACAGTCTTGTGCACCACAGGAACACCTCTCATTTTTTACTTTCCATCCTTGGAGGTATTGAAGACTTGACTCCATAAAGCCCTGAAGAACCTGATCTGACCTCTGAGGTGACCCTGCTTCAAGCAGGAAGTCAGACTAGAGACCCTCTGATGTCCCCTCTAGCCTGAATTGTTCTAGGATTCTATAATATCCACACTGCTGCTACAGCATAACCCCTGTATGTCAGAAAGTGTAGACTGTGACAGTGGTCCAAATCCCTTCAGCCCTATTCAACACTGCTGATGCAGAGAAGCAGAGGCACAATAGGTTAGCACATACTTAGGATTTGGACATTTCTTCAGGTAAATACCAGTCTGCATGTAAATAGAAGGTTATTCTTTCTGTAGTTTTTCCCGGGAAACAGGGCATAGCATAAGGCAGGTGAAAAACTGCCTATTTTAGTTGGGAGTATTGACTGGGGAGGGGTTCTTCTTAAACCAGTTGCTTCTGAAAATAATTATCTTTCCATTAAATTCTCTGGTTATGGTATCCACAACTCCTTGGTTGCAATGCTTTCAGTACAGTAAATTTTCTTGAAAGACCTTAAATGCAATGGTTAGACTGTCAGAAGCAATTAAATCAATAGATTGCACAAACTTTACTGGAAGTTATATTCAATGTGACATTTTTGTCTATGAAATGCAGCTTTAACGTACGGTAGACACGGCTATCATGACACTTGTATAAACCAGGTGATTCAACTTTTGCTGGTCAACAAGCAACACAGTGGAACCACCTCACAGCTCCTGGCTGGCAATTTCTTTACAGATTGAGTTGCCATTTTACTTTTGGTTAAACATTTGTGAATTATTTGATATACTTATCCTTAACACATTAGTTGGTACAAACCTTAAGTATTGCCAATCTGAATTTTTCTAGATCTGAGTGTATGACTTTCAATTAAGATGTTCCTTACCAGCACTATCCCTTGGAAAAGCGTTCTGTGCTGTGCTTTTATGTCTCCTATTACTGATCATAGGAAACACTGTTATTGGAAAGTCTGGGCTCCTGGAAGAATGTCAGTTGACCTGTGACCTGTGAAAAGAGAAGAAGCAAAGCAAAACAAAATATGTGAACAGCCTGAGAAACATGAGTTAAGCTGTGAGATTTTTGGTGAGGGAATTAACACTGTAATATTACCCTTGCTATTCTAACTAGTAAGCTAGTTTAAGTTTGTAGTCACTAAGCAATGAAATCTCATAGGAAAACCTTATATGCAATTCATGTTTATGCTTCTGAAAAAGAAAAATAAAATACAGTCATTTTTGATAGTCTATTGAATGTACAAAGATCTTTCCAGTTTTTATCTGTGATTATTTCACTCTAGTCTTAGACAAAAGTTTACACCAGTACAAGAGTTTATTTAATCATCAGATAAGCCACAATCATTGGCCAGTGCTGATGTACAGGACCATATCTGTAAGTCCTTTGTTCTAAGTTGGTAGCAGAAAAAGAAATAAATTTGGGGACTTCCTCAGAGCCTCATCCTCATCACCTACTTTAACACCAAAGTTAATTCCAGTCCTAGGCATATAAATATTCATCACCAGCCAGCCTTCTACATTCACCCAAACATGCCCTTTCCGACCAGGGACATAGCCTTTCTGAGAGGAAAGGCCTTGTAGAAGGAACAGGAGGGTGGACATACAACAGCAAGGCTTCCTGATAGGGAAAGTTCTGTAACAACAGGTCTGCCAATTCCCAATGAATTAACTGCTGAAAGAAAGTCTATTGAATTAATCTGGTTTATATCAACAAAAGACTTTCTCATAACTAGTTCAAGATAAACTTAATATACACACAACAGTTATCATGCAGGAACAAAGATCTGCTAGTGTCTCCTTATTGTGGTAAAATATTCCCAGGCTTGTGGACTAGGCAACTCTAAGTATCTGGACCTTCTATAAGTAGTGTGACAATGCTCCTTGTGTCCTAACTCATCCTGCCAGAATTGCATCTTAACCAACTGGAGTGCTCTGCCTTGACCTCCTGAAGAAAAAATAGCTTACAGTTCCAAGGCACAGAAAAAAAAGAAAAAAAAAAGAATTCTGGACCAGAGCTACAAATGGTCCTGGAGTACCCAGAGCAGATGACAGCAAATTATCTAAGTTATAAAATCTATGTTCATCCATCAGCTGTCTAGCAACATATGACCAAACGCATGACTACTCAGAGCTGTGGATGAAAACAAGATGTCTTCCTTGGAAGGAAAAACTTTCTACCTGTTCTGGAAGGATTTAGTCTCTTTTCTATAAAATGTGTCATTCTACTCTAAAAGAACAAGAAATTCTTCCAAATTGGACCTGTGTTGTTGAAAACTCTCATGTTGAAAACATTCTCACGTCTGTCTGCATTGAACGTTTCAAAGTTGACTGGTCAACTCCTTAGGCTTGCTGGAGGTTAGGGGTGCAGACTCTGATGTCCTGAAAACGAGCTTTTGGAAATCATCAGGGCAGTTCGTTGCCTTTGGGAGACCTAGATTCCAAGGACAGAAAGGCCAAAGTGTATCCCACTGAAGCTGTATCAGGCTATCACTTTCATTGAGATATCTCAGCTCCTGAGGTACACAATGCTGTCCTGTCGAAGCTTGGCCCGCCTCTTTACAAAATGACCCATAAACTCAGCCAGATGGCTATTTGTGACAGGGGAAGTCCTGGTTTTATCTTGCAGCTCCTCTTACAGATGTTGACTGGTTGTCTCCCTAGAAAGGCTGGTAAATAGGCGTGTTTGTGATGGAGAAAGAAGTCATGCTCATATACTGGATATTTGCTTTTATTGCGCCTTGACCCTTCCTGGTTCTCATTCTGTTTCCTCAAATATAAGGTGAGATTATTTTATCAAGATGTATTTTGGAGGGAAGACCACATTAGATCCATATTAAGCATTTGTGCTCCCTTCCAAAGCACCCAGGAACATTGAGTCTGGGATGGGCTCTGCCTTGGAAGTTATGTTGGAACAGCTCCAGAGTTTCTCTTTTCCCTCACTCTGTTGACCTTTCCCTCCTTTCTTCTTCAAGTAACATCTATTGACTTGTTCCCATTTAGTTTTTCATGTTTCTTGCATTTTCTTTTAAGTCTTCCATTGGAGGAATTTTACTTGTTGTTTTACCCACCAGATGAATGGGGCCCAACACAAAATATTTTTCTTCAGTTGTAACTAAAACCGCTATTTGGCTTTTCCCCCCAAAACCAGAAGGACAATTATGCTTAACTGTTTAGAGATTTATAAATACTGTACCAGAGTAGCCTCTGGGTAGTAACTTTAGATATCCAACTCAATAATTTTCTTTTATTGGATAGTGATTTAGATCTTATTTTGAGCCCTATACAATAAGAGCAGTACATTTCATTAAAAAACACTTACTAAACAATAAAGAAAATCGATCTTATGGCTCCAAGCAGGTCTAAAGTACAGAAAGGGGAGGCTGTATAGTAACATTTTTTCTGTGGACATTACAAGACAGATCACAGTACAGCAGGGTAGATGTATTTCAGCATAGTAACAATTGCAGCTGTTTTCTGAATGACTTCAACTTATGAGAATTTTCCCTAGGAACACTATTTCAACACATGAGAGATCTTTTTAAGGCCTCCATTTACAGTCCTTGTAATAGATCCTCCAACAAGAAAGAATAAAGAGAAAAAAATAAAGAGGGGATGAACTCCTGGGTAATACATCTCATACATCATGGCAGGATTCTTCTGGGGAAAATCCTATAAAATCAAGTAAACATACTCGGAATTTTACACACTGACTTTCAAGTGTAACAGATTACACAAGCTGAAATAACCTTGTACAAGTTTAGTTTCATTTGATCCAGCTCCTTTAAAAATCACTTGTGGCTTCATCATAATTTTTTTGTTAAAGCTGGCTTAAACTTTTACAAAAAGGACAAAGCCAGTTAGCCACTGAGTTTCATTACATTTATATCACAATTGGTAGATTAATTCTTAAATTATTGCAATTTTTGATGGATCTAGTCTCACAATCTACTACAAGGTAATATGTTGCTAGATAGTATATTCTTTTCCACCTCTACCAATCAATAATGCTTGATTGTTTTATCTCGGAAGTGTTAGCGAAAGAGAGAGAGCAACAATAGTATTGTCAGGGTTGGAAATGAGAGAAAATTCTTAAACAAGGCGAAAGCATAAATACTGCCTGAAATGCTTGGTTAGCAAAGGTTTTGTATCACTTTCAGAGATAACTGTATTGTAGTGCTGTTAGAGATATTTCTTATAAGTTCAAAACATTCATTTTATTCCTGAAGGAGGGTTTTGTGGTGTATGTTGCATCTTATTGCTCTTATTTTATAGTCATAAGATTAAGTTTTTGAGTGAAGCTTTCAGAATATAGGGTTTGATGATCATAGATACTGTTACTTTTTAGGCTGTTACGGAATTCAGTGTTCTGTGGCAACCCCAGCACTGTTCCCTGTGTTTAATTTGTTATATTACATGAAAATGTAGAAATAAAGAGCCTTACTTTCAAATGCAGAAAATCAAATTCTACTTAAGCCAACTAAATAATTTCAGAGTTTAAGGAGTTACTTAACCTCCTTAGGAAAGCATATAAGTAAATGTAGAATATTAAATGTAGATGTAATATTTAAAATAAATAAATGAATAGTGCTGGCTAAAAGTGAAAGAGTTGGGGTAATTTTTCTAAGTGTCTAAGTGAGCTATGACATTATTTTTAATCTTTTAAACACTTAGATTCCTGTGTGTCTTTGCAAATCAGTGTAATTTAGGCTCCAGTATGCTTTTTACACTTAAAGATAGCTCATAATTTCCTAAATCACATAGATGTTTTCAAAAATTTTCTCCTAGAAAATATCTCTCCTACCAGTTGCATTTACAAAAATGTCAAGTATTTTACATTGACATCAGGTTTATTGGCTTGTCAGGGTTGTTAGTTTAGTGTAGGGATTATACCTGATTAAGGACGTTTTTATGCTGTGTGTTTCTGAGTACTCCATGTATTTTTCCTAGCATCAGTTGTTGTAAATGACAGAAATAATAATCCAATTAACAAAATCTTGTACTTAGTTGGTTATTGTTTAAATAATTGAATTTTGAAATGTATGTTGTAGTTTAGTTTCATTATTATTTCTCCAGACAAAGGCTGACCATCCTAAGTAATGAAGTTAATAACTGAAAAATGAGGTAAGGGTATCCTAACTTCCCAGCACGTGTCCCACATCACCATTTGCTCACAAACCCTCCAATTTTTGAAGATTAGGTCACTGTGATAAATGACTCAGTACTACCTTTTTGCAACACGGACATAATTTCTTATGCTGCTGAACCAGATGGATCAGCTGATAGCTGTTATTTATTTTATGGTAGCACACTGGAGCTCTAGATGGGATTAAGAGCTTGTTGTCATAGTCCTGATATATACAAGAATAAAATACGGCCTTTGCCCTGGCAAGTTTACAATCTGATGCCTTGCTTGTTCCAAAACTTAAGTTATGTACTCAATGTTATACGGGTTAATAAATCTCTCTGACTTCAATGAAACTATCCACCTGTGTAAAGTTAGATTATGTGCAAGTCCTTGCAAGATTTGGACTTAAATAAACGAAAGAGGCCGGGTGGGAGAGTATTCAAGGTATTCGCTTGACTGTGTTTCCTGTGCCATAGAAATCCTCTACGTCAGGAGTCTTTCCCTTGTCAAACAGGACCTCGCTAGCCTTCCAGCCTTCACAAGAAACCCTTTAGAGAAAAGGTCCCACCCAGCACGGTTTGCATTTCTTGTATTTTCCTTGCAGCTGGACGCCAACATTAACTGCCAGAATTTACACACACACAGAGCAGTTTCCTGTCTCTCTCAAAGTTTTCCTGGGAAGAGAGAAAAACAATTAAGAAAAAAGATTTTCAATTCTGTTGCTTATAAATTAAAAGATTTTGGGGAATGGCTGGAGAGACATGTTTTTTGACGCAATTTCCCTGTATTTGAGCAATGCTGCAAGGTCTCAGCCCAAATACCTTCAAGCTTTCACAATTGCCTTTTTCTCCTCTGCTTTCAAGACAACTTCTGCTTCAGCAAGAGAAAGATAAAACTAGTCAAAGGAAGTACATAGTACAGTACATCAAGCACGTGATTTCACACTTAAACTATAAATATACTTAACCATGCCAGGACTGTTATAAATTCATGGTGACTCTATTTTATTATTATTTGCTGTTCAACATCTTGAAAGCAACCCCCTGTTATGAAGGTGTACTATTTTGTGCATTTCTGATGCTGAGGAATAAAAAAACCCTGCTCTTTTTATGAGCATTAATTATACACCAGGCAAGGAAGCAATTGCCTCTATGTTATGAAATATTAAATCAAAATGCTTCCTGTTCCCAGATGTCCCAGAGATAAATACAGCAGTATTTTGAAGCCCCACTTGGAGCTGTTTTGCCTGCAAATTTATGGTTTTGTCTCCATTTTCAGAAAACCCTGTTTTATGTGAAGTATAGCACTCTTGGTAGTTTTTAAGGAGCAAACTCCTCTGGAGTTGCCTATGTAGGCAACAACTCTTATGTAGATTGCACACCAGGGATCTGAAGTTGAAAGGCTCCTTTAAGATGACAAATGGGTTGAAAGTGTTATTGTCTTTGATTGCATGCCTTACATCATCTGTATGTAGGAATAAGAGAGCTATACTTTATCTTTAGCCATTTTATAAATATTTAAGTCCTTATAGTTGCCTAAAGATATTAAAGCATATTTTACAGTAGTTGGAATATAAATATTATATATAGCGCAAGATACCAAAGTAGTTTAATGAATTCATAATTTTCTGTTCACTTTTATTGGAATGTGTTTTATGTTCCAAAACTTCCATTTAAAGAATAAGGGACCATTCTGCTCCCTGACAAGATGTGAACCAGTAGTGAATGTTATCAAGCTTGCTTTAAATGATGATGTGGGACTTCAATTATCAAGAAAAAAGGGAACATGGGTATTAGAATGAAATACACCAATCTCTGCATTTTAACTTAAAAAAAAAAAAAGGTATCTTTGAATTAACTATTTGTTTTTAAAGTCTTTAAGGAACTGTAAGGTGTTTTCCTTCTCTGTCTCTATTTTTTAAAAGTTCTTGATTGCAAAAGGAAATACATATCTAGATCTAATTATACAGGAGTAGTTTTCTTAAAAGTTGAAGTTTAGTTTCTAAAATAACCAACCATAAAATCTTTTGGCATTAGATGGATGAAAGGTCTGTATTTCATGGCTTCTTGAATACAAAGGTGTATTGGAGTTGTAATTGTGAATCTTTCAAATTCCCATAAAATTAAAGAAATATATATCTTTTTAATATTTCACAGTTTCTCTGTTTCCCAGTAGGAGTCCATGCTGGGTAATGCTTGCTAATTACCCACAACAAAAGTAGACACACAATGCTGGTAAATTACCTGACCCTCTGCATTTTAATGAGACAACAAGGATTTCATGAAGTGATGTTGTTTCAGTGGTTAATGGTGTCAGCGATGTTGTAATTGTAGGCTGAGGCACATTAGCTGCACAACCACATGTAGGAAGGGTTTCTCTCAACAGGCCCTTTGGAGAATAGAACAGGGTATTATCATTAAGCCTATGTCATTTGCATGCTGCTAATCACTTACTTTATTATCTTGTGTATCCATTGTCTTTCTTTAATTGCTCTTTAAATGAAAATTAAAAATAGTTCCAATGCCCACGATACTTGTGATAGCATCTTGATTATGAAGATAACTTCAAGAAAATGGAACATATAGATAATATATTACCAGATTACAAGATAGTTTGAAAGTTATATACCATAGCAAGCAGCCTCATGAGCGTAATTCTGGTATCTTTCTTTGCTTCAGTACGTATTGTTTGTTTAATAAATGGTTATTTATAGACATAAAGGTCAGGGGAGTTTTAAAGGACATACAGGAATTCAGAGATTGATGTCACTGATTTTGCTTTAGTGTGGAAGAGATACAAGGCATCGATGTCCAGCAGATTCCACCAGTCTAATAGTGTTACAGAAGAAAGCTAGATTTTGCTGGTGAGTTACAGAACTTCGACAGCTTTAGGGTGAAACTTAGAAAATAGTTGACATTCTTTTATCGAGACAGTCTTGTTAATTTTTAAGCTTGACATGTCTAAGTTGGAGGTAGCACTGACTTTCCATAATAGGCAGTCTCTAAAAACTTGGTAGCTCCTGGTTATCAAGAACCTTCCAAACATTCAGCATTGGCAGAGCTGGATATGCAGGCTGAAGTGGGACATTGCCTTCTTTTAAGAATCAATGCTGCTGTGCTCCTAATAATTTAGTTTTGCAGCTTTTCTTTTTAACATCTGGACAAACCAAACCTAAAAAAAGTAAATCTATGAATTTTTCAGATGATATGGTATGAATTTTTACTGAAGGAAGAAAGATAAACTTTGTTCTTGACTAGTTATTGCAATTTAATTTTATTCAACAGACCCTAATAAGATTATGGTTATGCTGAATTTTTGTACTGATTCATTTGGATACAAGATTAAGATTACATAAAATTTCAGTAATTTCATCAGAATACCTGATCTTTCACAAACTTTCCTTAGAGCTTTACAGTAGATTCTATGAAAGTATAATTGAGATTGGACCTTTTGTGTTGATTTGAGATTCGGTTGCTGGTTTAAATTTTGTTTTCAATTTTAAATGTGAAATACTCTTAATACTAATATAAGAGCATGATTACTAGTTAGTAGTAAGAGGCAAAGTAGCTGTACAGTGTAACAGCATATATATTTTCTGTAAGATCGACTTTACAGAATTTTTGCTTAAATGCATAGGCAGGATTAAAATATGATTGGATGTCCTCATAGAATTTCCCATTTCTGCCAATTTCATGTCAGCCTGCTTGCTCTGTGCCTCTGAATAAGTCTCCAAGTGCGGGCAAAGATAGCTAGACATTTTTTAAATGACTTCTCCTCTAAAAACAAAGAAAAGAAATTTCACTGAAATCAGACAGTGACTGAGAAAATGTTGGTGGAATTGTTTCTTGTTTGTTTGAGGACAGATGGATTGGATTAATAATGCCACAGCTACAGGAGATATTCTTAAGAACAAATATTCCATTAGTAATGAGTGTGAGCTTGCTCAAAAACAGTTTATGCTGTAAACAAAATTAGATTCAGGAAAGGTACTTGAACCATTTTGTTTATCATATTAAGCTATGTATTTTAGAAACTATATCTATTGTAAATCATCAATAATTTGTAAATTGTTCCCATTCCAACTTGTCATACATGAAGGTGTCTTCCTAAAACAGTAACTTCAAACTTTTCAGAAAAAAGTTTAGCTATATAAAAAAGTCCCTAT
This sequence comes from Thinocorus orbignyianus, assembly GCA_013400375.1. NCBI lineage: Eukaryota > Metazoa > Chordata > Aves > Ciconiiformes > Thinocoridae > Thinocorus > Thinocorus orbignyianus. Next base: position 1,104,314 of record VXBW01007377.1, on the reverse strand, counting down.
TGAACTGATTTAGCTAACGTACCCTGGACTGAAATCAGTGTTTGACAATCTGATTAAAATAACATTTTGATGAGCTCTTTCTTAGAGGAGAAATATCAAAAAGATTTTTCCATACGGCTCTGATTTAGCAACCTTGCTGGTTCTGGTTTAATAAATATGGCTAAGAAAACAGATAAATCTCAGAGGCTCTGTTATATCTTAGTTGACTTCATTGACTGCCCCTTGTTGCCAGATCTTCTTTAGAGTTCATAAAAAATCTTGGAATGGGATCCTTGATGTATGAAAATCATTGAGCTTTTAAATATGGGTTTGAAGTCTTATTTACAACATTTTCTTAGCTGGACACGTGGCATGTAAAGTAATGTTTCCATTCTCAACTTCTCTTGTTTATTTTTAGTATCTAGCGCCTACAGCAATTTTACTAAAAACTAAGGAAAGTTGCAGGCTTTTTTATTTCCGAATTTCCGTATTAGATATTTACGAGCCTGGTGTGAGACCTAAAATTCATGCAAGGGAAGAAATGTTCTCATCTTTTTTCTTATGTAACAGTAGAGACCAAGTTGATAGCTGGGAATGTGGAAAGGACCTAAAGTGTTTCCTCCAGTTGTTCATGAGAAGATGGACTGAGGACTGAAGAACTCTTTGCTCTCCCTTGCTGATCAGTGAAGGGAGACAGGGGACAGCAGTGCCTTCCTGAGATTTTCTTCCAAGACTAGTACTCTCTTGACTCATTTCTTCATAGGACTTCCCTCGTGTAAGTCAAAGAAGGAGCAATCCTTTGATAAGCAATGGGAAGTTTGTCAGGTGGGGAAGTGTTTGTGCAAAGTACCTTGTGATGCACTTTCAATACCTTGTGATGCACGTTCCAAAATATTCTCCTTGCAAGAGGGGGAAGTGATTCCGCTTTCTTGCTCAAGTACAGCCTTGTCTTTGTGTCTCGCAGGTTTCTCAACCTTTGAAAATTTGATTATTATTAACTCTTTTATTCAATATTAAATTCACTTCTTGAGTGGCAGTGTAAACTCTGTCTGTCTGGACGTATCTTCCATCTTGATCTCCCAAAGGCAACAAATTGTCCTTATGATTTCCAAAAGCTCATTTTCAGGACATCAGAATCTGCACTCCTCTAGTGAGCCTGAGGAGTGCCCCAGTCAGCTTTGAAACGTTTAAATTTTGAAAAAATACTCCAGACCCTTGGATGATGTTTACTTATTCATGTTTCAAATAGGCACCGTTCGTTATTTGCAAAGTTTGGATTGAACTGATCAGGAGGGTTTTCTTTAAAGAAGTATTACAAATACTTCTTAAGTGATTATCATTCCAAACAGTGGTAGCTGTATTTGGGTGTGAGTGATTTGTGGTGCTTTTTATGGGGATGTTGGTTGAGTTAGTGTTATGCAGAGTGGCATAATGCAAAACAACTTGATTTTAATTTTCATACACGGTGTCTACTAAGATGTCTTTAACAGGTGTGCTACTCTGAAGTTGTGTTACAGAGGGCAGTATGTGAGTGACAAAGAGCATGACATTGACTTTTTCCTCCTATTTATGATGTTCAATTTGGAGTTCTGGTAAAGAACTTTGGATTGTGGAGAAACTTTGTAGTAGTATGCTGAAAGCATGAATGCCAAAAGGAAATTCTCTTAAGCCTCTCTTTAAAAAATATATTCACGCTTGAACACAAAATCCCCGTTCCTCTACTCTGAGCATTTAATCAAACCCTGGAGTTTTTAAATGCCAAGTTTAAACTTTGTGAATCACCTGCATAGTGTCACTTGACTATGTGCTTTGATGACAACCTGTCCACTAAAATGTTGTGACAGTAATTGATGAAATCTGGCAGGATTGTGCATGGGCACAATAGGCTCTCTAGTCGGCAGACTTTGCCAAGAGTTGCCTTTTTACAATATAGACTAAAATGGTAGAAGAGCTTTTGGATACTTGTAAAACAATTAGACTGCAGAAAATGTGCAGTAGGCCTATGGAGCACACCTGCCAGATAAATTAGTGGTGGTCTTGTTCTGAATCCAACCTGTCTTGGAGCTCAGCTCTGGGAATCCAGTTCAGATTTCTTTGATAAAATGAGGCTTTAGCCCTCACAGTTAAATCTTTGATCCCCAAAACAGCCTTGAATGTGGGATTTTGGTTTTGACCCAGCCTATAGAGAATGTAATGACATTTTACCATAGGTTTCCAGCTCAGTTCCAGCTTGAGTAATTTACAATTCTGCTGGCACTATTTAGCCTGCACAGACCATGAAGTTGACTGTAAGTAAGTCCAAGTTGATGGAAAAACAATATTGCTAGAACAGAGTGACAGATGTTGATTATCACTAAATGTCTGTTTAAGTGTTTTGTATGGATCCATTTCCTCACTATGTACACCTGAAATTTTTGTAGAAGCTACAAAGTAATTGTACTTAAAGATGTGGAATTGTCTGCTAAAGAAATTGTTGGAATACATATTGCAAAAAATGACTGCTGTGGTTATTACTGTTGCTGCTCAGGGGAGCTATTCAGATGCCTCATTTATTGGAGCTTAATAGATTAAAAGTCCAAATTGAGTCTCATGATATAAACCTAATCAAATTCTAATCTACATAATTTTCCCATAAGCAGCAATGGGAAATTTGTTTAATTTGTGTTTCAGTAGTTGCCAATCATGTGTTGGACAGCATTGTTAATTTTATTTATCAAAATATTTTTATTGATTGCTTGCTGTAACATCTGCTTTGCTCTTCCTTTTCCGCTAAGGACAAATTTACTTTATTTGATAGAATGTAGGATATAATGACATAATGTAGTGTCTTGCTTAACATGCCAATATATCATTTTTAACGGTGAGCTTTCCATTTTATTTGTAGTTATTGAATACCTGTCTCCCCAAACTAGGTAATATAGCTTAATTTATTTGATAAGTTTTATTCAGCATATTTATTTATTTTTGCCTGAGGTCTAAATATGCGAGGTTGATTAATGATTAAACTGAAAAGAATTTGGCATCATTTTATACTAAATCCTTTTAGCTTCAAACATGTGCTAAGCTTAGATGCTACCAACTTTGTGCCCTAGAATTACCTAGTGTAGAAATCTATTAAATGGTAAATAGAGAGTAGGGACAATTCAAAAATCACAAAAATCTGGTTTACCAACCAGAAGAGACTTTAGGAAAAGCAGGTTCCTGGTAACAGAGTAAGCGGGGAAAACGTAGACAGAAAACCAAAGATGGCATTACAATTCCTAAACAAAACAAGGATTTACCAAATCCAGTGCACATACTGTATTGGAAGGAGTTAAAATATTCTCTGACCATTTTGTAAAACTGTAGCATAAAAATACTCTGAACACATCCTGAGCAGCTACAAGTGTGAAGTAGTTTGGAAACCGTTTTCTTCTGCATTCTAGAAATCCTTTGTATTGTATTGTGTGTTGTCCTAGGTGTTTTCAATTAGAGAATTACTCTATCATTCTTCTGTTTCTGTAGATGGCTTACCAAATAAGATGCTTAAAGACAGCTACAAGGTGGTGCTAACTCTCAGGCAATAGATTCCTGATGGCCTGTCCCTTCTTGTTGCACAATGGAGGACCTGCAGAGTATCTCAGTTTAATATTTCCCATCTTGATAGCCTCAAAGCTCCATGCAATTATCCTGGTTTGCTTGGCTGTAACCGTTATACCGGTGTTCATGGCCCTCAAAGCTTTCTGTGATTTAGTCTTCTCTGTGCCGTACAGTGCTTTAAAAAATAAGAGATTATTTTCCTAAGTTTTACAGTTTCAGCATTGTTGGTGTATGCACTGGAGATTGAATTAGAAGTCACTGGTGTACTCCTGGAGTACATTTTGTGTTCCCAAGACAGATGTTTATAAAACAAAATGGCTACATCGGATGAGAGGAGTTCAAGTTCAACCTTGGCTTTATTAGCTGAAAAAAAACACCCCAAATGAAATACCTCGGGCAAAATTAATCAGTAACCTAGGCAAAAACTTAGAGCTTTACAAAATTATTCTAGCACTTAAAAAAAATAAGGATGAAGACTCAAAAAATGAAATTTAATTTTGTTTTCCCTATATCAAATATAAAAATAAATTTAGTAAAATGGCTCGTGATCCCAATGAGAGTGAGAAACCCTTGTCAGGCTAATACTGGTCAGGAGTGTTTACTGCATAAAGAAATAAAGATCCCATTCTAGCAGACATGAGGAGAGTGCTGTGCCTAACAACTACCTGGTATCTCACTTAAAGTGAGCAAAATAGCAAAAAAAGAGCATCAAAGCTGTGCTCTGCAAAGCAGCAGTAAAGAAAGCCCTTTTGTTTTGGTAGCTTTGGGTTGTGTAAGCTTGTGGTGAGCCTTGGCAGAGCTATGGTTTGGGTAAAACTGGGAAAAAACTCGTATAATCACCTGCAGTTAAACCCATCTAAGTTATACATAATTCTCCATGGTGCTTAAAACGTAATGCTGTTTCTAATATATTGTGTCATTTAAAGCTGAAAATGGAAACAATATGGTATCATTCAATGCTAGACCTCAAGATGATGAAACGCCCCGGAATGGTTCTCACACTTTGGGGAGCAGAAACTAGCATTGATTGCACTATGCTTTTATCAGAGCTTTGATTTGGACATTTTCAGTCTAGGTTTCGAGGTAATTCAACAGTATGGGGATGAACAGAAGTTAAAAAAGAGCACTTCCTTGGGAGGAAGATGGCAGTTTGTTCTCTTTAACAGCATCTCTCAGCATTTGGTGCTCCCAGGATTGTTCCAGTCCCAAAGCATTGGAGCATTGTTACAACTGAGAAAGCTCTCCTTCACCCTCCACTCACTGTAGCTTCAGATTGGCCTGTGCTTGAGCCCAGAGCATCTCTGAAGATGCTGCAGTCTCTGAGGGAGCTGGGAGCCTAGTCAGTCACATCTGCTGTCCCACATTGCTCTCCTTTTCCAGAGCTTTAGCGATAATCTCCAAGAGCTTATTAGATTTTCAGGCACAAATTACAGTAAAAGTCAGGACTGAAATCAGGATTTAGGATTTCCAGGTTCTGAGGCCAAACAACTACTCTCTGTCTCAGTCCACATGGGACATTGAAGCTAGAATTGTTTCTAAATTGAATGACTGTAACAGATTCCCATGAATGTCAGCAGCTCTTTAGCTGCATGACTGCTGTTGAACTTTCCAGGTATACCCAAGTGGCTGTACTTTGGAGAATAGCAGGTATAGTCTATCATTCAGTTGAATTCACTGGAATATTAATGGACATTGTCAGCAAACAGTAGCAAAGGGATATAGCTGTGAGGTCCTTTTGTAAGGGAATTATTTCGTCTGACTCTGCTTAATGAAAATCCTTATCCCATAATTCTGCGTGATAATTTGTCAGGAGTGCGTTTGGCAGTTCACCACCTGTGTTATGCATAAATGCTCAAAATATGATTGTTGTTTCATGCTTCTTAGATGAGCCAGAGCTAGTTAATAGTATGTGTGCTTTTAAAATTATATTTTGAGGATTTTATTGCATACATTCCCCAGCAAATCCCACAGCACCTTTCCCTAGCATTATTTAAGGGACACTATCAATTTACATGGCACTTTAATGACAAGGCCACAGCCTTGAGGTCTGCCAGGTGGATTTTCAGTTTGGGAAACTGCGTTCTGCCTGCATGGATTTCCAGTTTAGTGAAACATACGGCTTTGAAAAGGAAGGGAGGCAAAGAGGAAAGGGGCAGGGGGAAGAGGAAGAGGGTCACAAAGGATCCATTATAATTCTTTAGAACAGAAGATACTTTATAAATATTTCACAAAATTCTGGTTTGAGAATATGCCCATCTGGATCTCACTGAAGTCAGTGGAACAGCAGCCGTGTGCATCCAAGAGCCAAATTTGTTTCTGCATTAAAACCCCGGTAAACCTTTACCTGGTCCCTCAGCAAACTAAAAGGATGTATTTACTGCTATGCAGAGCAAACCTTCCTGCATTTCATGAGACATTACTCAGCCCAGTGAACTGCATGGGAACAAACTCCAGTGATTTATGGTGCGCACAAACAGCAGATCGCTTGGCCATCAGGGCAGTTGCTCCAAACATGTAAGCAGAGCAAACTATAATCATTGCTGGTGCTTTCAATGGGCAGAAGTCACTATTAAGCATTCCTTAATTTGGAACTTCATCACGGTGCCACTGTGGCTCCCAGAATACCTGTGTGTTACTGCTGAGACAGAGTTAGTGTTCCCGTGTGTTCCTGAGATGAACATGTCTCAGTCATGGGTCTCACAGAAGCTCATCAGTTTGTAAGTGGGGTTTTGTAAGAGACAAGGAGGGCTTGTAGTCAGCTGGCCCTGCTGAGCTCTGACCAGGACGGCTCAGTAACTCTTGGTAACCCTCAGTAAGTCTTGGGAAAAAAGAGCTGCCTCCTTGTGGGGAGGAAGTTTCCTTGAGGTTCTCCTTCCACAAAGATGAGAACATCTTAAAGAGTTGACTAGATCTTGCCTCTAATGGAATTTTTTGGTTGTTTCACCTACCTTTACAAGCTGTAGTGTCCCAGGGAGACCTGGAAAATATTTCTTTGCACAGAATCAAGATGTTGAGCCAGAGAACTGCAGTAGGCTCAAACTCCTTCAGAGCAGGTATCTGAGTTCAGGTACAAGAGTCCGTGCCTCTCAACTCCTGACTGCCAGTTGTCATTGATTTTGAGCACATGAGGAGCCCAGAGCTTGTGTTCCTCTGAAGCATGATATATTTAATCTGCTGCTTGGTAACATCTTGTTTAAGAGAGGTAAAGGGGCTTGCTACCTTCTGTTGAAGTTCAAGACGTTTCCTTGATTTGATGGTGTGGTGGTTAGCACTGTAGCCAGTGGTAGTGGGTTGACCTTGGCTGGCAACCAGAAGCCCCCCACAGTGACTGTATTTCTTTATGCAGGGACTGTGCTTGGGCTTGCATGAACCATGTGAATTTTACTTCTAGAGGTTGAGCCTGTTAAGCACCTGTAGCCACAGCTCCCTCGGTTGTTTGTTGAACAAGCAGACACTGTGGTTATAAGAAGATCACAACTATCAGCCCTGTTTTATGATTTTTATGAGCATTAATGGAACAAGGTTTGGGGACTGAAGGAGAAAATAGAATATGAAAAGGAAAATGAAAAGAGGCTGTGAGGAAAGCGTGTCATTTCTAAATGAATGCTCTGTGCAGAGGAATTGAATCTTTTCACAGCTGAAAATGGATCTTAAATCTGATGCCTTAGCTTGTTTCAGCTTCTGTAATGAAATAGAGTTTTCCTAATACCCTGTGACCTGAATTTCTCCCTTCTTTATGGGTGCTATTCCTTGACGTACAAACCTGTATTTTCTCAAGTCAGCATTTGATGATGGATGTCAAAATACAGGTCATGTATTATGCATATAGCATTACCGATTTAAGGTGTTTACTTGTCAAGTTGAAGAAATTCAGAAATGTCACATTCACTGAATCTGCACAGCTGTCACTTGTAGTTTTTCATGCCTTTAAATGAAAGTTCTGATAAAGCAGGTTAGTTTTCCTGCACATTTTTTTTTTCTCTCTCTGCTGGATGAATAAAATAGAGAGCCTATCTATAGAATTTACGTAGTGACTTGGGAGCAGGAATGTGGCCTGAAGGTGTACAATGCCTTGTGACTCCAAACATAGGCACACAAAATCCTCAAGCACTCCAATTTTCCTTTCCTGAAAATATTCTAAAATTGTTATATTTTTAAAAAGTGTATTTTTAGAAGTGTCTTAATTAAGGACAGACAAAGAAACAAAATTAAGATAGCAGATATTTCTCACATTTCCAAGTTCACAGGACAAAAAAATATTGAGGCATGAGTCTATTTTTCATTCAAGGAGAAAACAAAACCCCTTTTACATGCTTCCTGCATTTCAGACTGAGTGCACTATGTGTGTGGTGTGCAATTACAGAGCCCCTGCCAGTCTGTGTCTAACAGAAATGACACATTTACTTCAATCTTCTAGCACCGTCCTAGAAAGACAGATATTTGAAGGGTTAGAAAGGTGGCTACAAATGGCCTTCAATGGAGAGTGTGCATGTTCATGCCTCAGTGTGTGTGCACTTTGCAGTAAAGAGAGGGCAAGAAGGACTTATGCATTTAGATGCTGTTGTGCCAACTTTCTTCACTTTGCTTTTAGCTGGTAGGGAAATACTGATGTGCTCTTACCATCTGAAGAGCCCGATTCACTGAAAGTTGTGTATCCTGAGCTGGGAAGGGAAAGCCTTCAGGAAAAAGGGGGAACCAGGGCCTCTAGGGATGCTCTCAGGAGTACAACCCCTAGGGTACGTGGGAACAAGATGAGTTGTCTCTGCTCACTGATAAGCAAGTGTAAAAAATCTTTCTGTTGCCATTCTGCAGAGGATGCAGTTGAACCTGCCACTTTAGTTGCTGAAGGAGTCTACAGCTACTTCAGGGGTTTTTTTTAATGCAGTGTGACTAAAGGCATGTCTTACCTTTCCTGTAGCATAGCAGAATTCAAAACTTAAACACTAGACTCTGGAGCCTGCTGCAGAAGGAGGTGCCACATTAATTCTCACCCATCCTCAGATAGCATTCCCTCCCTTTGGAGTCCCATTTCAATTTTCCTGCTGTTGTGAGAGTGTTGGGGTTACCTCTAGCTCATGAAGTGGTGCCTGAAGGAACTCCTTTAGACTCTCTTTGTGATTCTGAGAAATCGTAGGCTCTGCCATGCGGAAGTAAGCATTCAGGAGCCAATACAGCTATCAGTCACAGTGCCAGGCACAAGGAAACATCTGCAAATCGATACCAGTTGGGAAGGCAACTCGCTGTCACCATGCCGGTCTTACTGAATTAGTTTCAGCACAGCAAGTAGTATTAAATGACCGACTGTTAACATTGCCAATGAATCCAATTGTCTCTAAGAAATCTGCTTTGTAAAGGTTTTGTATGCACTACTAATATGAAATAGAATTGCTTTGCTGTCTTAGGCTTGCCTATGGCAATGTTTTTGTCTTGCAAGCCTGTTGAAGATCCTACATCCAGTTCTATTCTCCCAAGGAATTTCTTCACAGACTTTTCAATCCCTTTTTACTCACCCTGTCCATGTAATCCTTATGTTGTTTTTAACTTTCATGTGTTAGTCGGGACGAAATTCATACCAGTACTTTCTGAAGAGCTAAATAAGTGTCTTTTCTCAGTGATTCTAGAGTGACTACCTATATATTCTATATGTGATATAGACGAAACATAGGACGAAATGAACTTAGTGTCAAAATCTGAATCCCATTAAATCAAGAAGTCCAGATCTAGTGTCCTTATAGTCTGTTTTGTTTAGGAACAGTTTAAGAGTGTTTATAATTATCACTGGAAAAGAACCATAAATCCCTTAGAAAATATAAAACCAGTAGCATGTGTTAACACCTACAGTTTAGTTTAGAGATTTTCTACATTGTAAATTAGTCCCCGAACTGAAGAAAGATACAGTAGATAATACCATATCATATTCTGAATTCAGCAGCAAATGAAATTATCAATGAATTTAAAGCAGTGAAACAGTTTCCACACTGCAAAGAAGATAATGAAATTATATTAGGAATTAACTTGTCTGTGATTAATTTAGAATCAGTATATGGAGGATTGAAAGCTAATTCAGACTGGTAATGACAGAGGATCAAAAGTCTGTCCATAGATATCAGGTTTGAAGTCAAAGAACCCAGGCACAATGTGGCAAAAAGTTTGAATGTTTTTCTCAGAAATGTGTATTTTAAAGAGGGCTTGGCCCAATCCTATTTCTGGCAGACAAATATTTGCTTAAAAATTCATCCTTGTGATTGGTCTCTGTGAAGTCCTAAACTCAAACTCTGGCTTCACTGTCATTTCTTGCAATAATGACACTAAATGAACATTCCCGTGCTTTCCACAGCTTTAATGGATGAGGGAGATGGAATGCATTGTTTCAGCTGTGAATTCCCAGTCTAACTGTTGCATGGACTTTAGCATAACTGCCTGTTTTTCAATACTTACAGTCAAAATCCAAAGGCTTTGCCTGGGTATTTTTTATTAAAAAACAAATAAAAATAAAAAAAAATGCTCAGTGTCAAGAATTCCATTTCAAACTGTGTAGAGAATCAGACTGAAAACACAATCTTTTTTAGAGGTGAACCTTGCTGCTCTCTAGATCTTTTATTTTCTTTGAGTGCCTGCCAATATGTTTTCTTTCCCACCTTTGTTTCTTTTACATCCCCAAAGGTATAAAATTCTTTTTAGTTTCTTTTCAAGCATTCATCTTACATACCATTTGAAAACCTGTTTCTTTTTCCTTCCATCCTATCTTTTCTTTCTGTGAGAATGAGACCTTCCATCATAGTATTCCTATAATTATAACACTCATGAAAGTACATATTATGAAAGGTACACCTGAAAAAAAAAAAACCCACCAAAAAAACCTCCACCCTTTGTATTGTGCTGCCCCTGGAAAACATTTAGAAAATTTTAAATTCTGTGTGTTGATCAAACCTAAAGCCTGCTATGGAAGTAATTTGTTCCTTGTACTCTTAAAATGTTAGTTGAGGTTTCAGGAAAAGTGTTTGTTTCAGGATTATTTGAAATACTAATAGGACAAAATTAAACCTCTCCAATACTGAAGTATTTATTTCTTTAATCTATATTTAAGTAAACATTACATTTTTCATGTTTTGATGCAAAGACCTGCATATTTGTGAAGGATTATGCTTCTAAGAAATAATTATTGAAAATTCAGTAATATTTTTTCAAATTATAAGTTTTCTTAGCATACTTTTCTGGAAAAAAAATAGATTGAGGGAATTCCCTGTTGATGAGAATTTCTTTTTAATAGTTTGTTCTGTGCAAACTTTTATAAAATTTCCTTTTGTTTTGTTTTGTTTTCTTTTCTTTTAGGCTTTACACCCCCTGGGATGGATAGGTCATCTCCAGACAACAGTCCAGTCCATGGCCTGTTACGTCAACCATCCATTACAACAGGAGCCAACATCCCTATTATAACAGAGCTAGGTAAGAAAAGCTACCATCTTTTCATGGACATTCCCATATCTTCTTGCAACTTCCCTTGTTATGCAGTCTCGTGAAAATTACCTGTACTGCATCTTACACAGCTATGTTTTCTCCTCTGATAACTGTTTTGAATTACTCTCTCTAAAGAAAGATTAGTAACAGTTGTTTCACTTTATTTGAATAACTGAAATATATTTCCCTCTTCCCTTTGGGTTTTCTCCATTTTCTTAAATAAACACTCTATCAGACAAGATGCTTTTTGCATAGTGTAACAAATAAGCAGGGGTCTTTGGGCTAAGGTTAGAAAATCAGAAAAAGACACTAAGTATGAGCAGATATTTCCTGTGCATTTAATCAACAGTAAGAGGCCATTTGTTTATTTCTTCATGGTCCAGAACTGTTTAATCATGTGTAAAAAAACTCTGTATAATGGTATGAGACATATTACTCCTGAGAATACGATGATGGTAGGTAACCAGGCTCTGATTTCCACTCTAGCTGTGGGTATTTATGTTGTCAAGTGGTGTGATGTGAAGTGCAGAAGCTGTTCTGTTTTTTTCATGGCAAGTACAAACTTGATTTGTGGTCCTTTGTCCTTTTATTTTCCTTTTCAGTTTTATTTTTTAGAGCCTTACCTGTCTTTTTCCCTTACTTTATTCTCTTTCTGTACTTTCTTTTCCCCCTAAATACTTTACTTATTAGCTAAGCCTGGCAAACTTCTGCCTTTGGTTTCAATCAGTCAGGAAAAAAACAGTGGAACCCACATTCTAATGATAACTGAACTGGGTAAGAAGTGCCTTTTTCCTTCACATCACTGTCTTATTTTCTGTTGTTGTTGTTCTTACTGTCATCAGCTTGTTCTTTATTTATCTGGCTGTATCAGAGGGGCTACCCTCATGGCACTGCTTTGAATGTGTTTTATTTGTGGTACTGGTTGAAATTGACTGTCTTGTTCTGGCCTTTCTTAATGATTTTTTTTCTTTCTTTTTTTTTTTCTTTTTTTTTTTTCCACGCAGCATCAGTAAACCTTTGATCACCCTCGTCTGACCTGCCGGCTGTTTTCATAGCACCTTCTCACCAATTCATTTTCTTTGGCTTGGGTCCCCACCTCCCGGGCCCTCTCTCCCCCCGCCACCACCAATTTTTCTCTCCTTTTTCTCTCTCTCTTTCTCTTTTTTTGTTATTTCAGCCTCTTGTCAATTTGGTGGACATGCCTTAGCAGTTCTCACAGGAAAGTCTGAGAAGAAGCAAAAGATATCAGAAAGGAAACCCCAGCATCGTACTTTCCCTTAAGCTATTTGTTTGTTTATTTGGGGGAGCGGGCCTTTTCTCTGGAGATGCTAAAAAGCAGCCAAGCTTCTGCATTGCTCCCTCTCCATAAAGAGAGCTCTCTCCAGCTTTTGTGAGCAGTGTTTGATGAGCGTTTCCTACGGCGCAGCACCACATGTTCCAACCTACCTCACCTAGCCTGGAGACCTTTCGTAGAAATCCTAGCGTGCTAGCTTGCATCAGGAAGATAAAAATATTGAGGATAAAACTGCACTTGCAGAATTCACATTAGATTTGTAGTACCTTGGAAACTGACACCACTCATGGCTAGCAAGCTGGTGTCAAATTCAGGTATTAGTCTGCCAGATATAAGTGGAAAAAGAATGCCACTCTCAATAGTGCCTACTCTCAACTAGCAAATTAAAGTAAGGCACAAGCTCTTCAAAAAGTACACTTTGAGATGATATGTCAGGCTTTCAAATAGTATTTTGCTCAAGAATCTAGAGAATAAATTGATAGCCATTGTACAAAGGAAGGAGTGTTGTGGATATTGGTGCTTGCTAGGATGAAATTCTTCTGACTTCCAGGGCAGAACAATTCTCCTTTTACAATGCTGAGCTGCTGTGTTTTCATGGTTACATCAGGGAGTGAGAAGTCGCGAATTTTAAATCCTACTTCATCTCAGGTCCTGACTGAATGATCATGACCAAGTACTGGCTCAACAAGGCTCTAAATGGAGGATAGCAGTTCTCATCTCTTTTAGACAGCTATCGTGAGACTTTATCTATAGTTATTCATGTTTTGTAAGTTAAGCATGGCAAGCACAGTAGTATATACAGGCTGAAAAAGGAGTGGATGGAAACTGAAACTATATAGGAAGGAAGATCCAAATAGCAGGCAAAAGAATTTCTAACCTAAGAAGTCCGGAGCTGAAAACCTGATCAAGTTAACAGCAGCTCTGCTGGTTTCAAAGCTTACTATGTTGGCTCGGGAGGTGTGTTCACATGGGGAATAGACACGTGGTCAATGCGTGCAGTTTCAAACTCTGAGAAAGTTTTTAATTTCCCTTCCTTGCATGGGAACTGAAATTAATTTGTCATTTAGTAAGTTAAAAGGTGTTTCAATGGCATGGCTAAGCAGTCTGTGCTTTTGTACCTGAGGAAGACTAATATGGAAATGAAATATTTCATGAAATATGATCTACTTGATACACTGATCTCAAGGAAACAACTATTTTTAGTGGAATGAGGTGGAGGCAGGGAGCTTAACTGTGACAATGAAATGCCAGGGAAAGTCTAAATGAAAAATATTATTTTATTTGGGCTTTTCCTTTAAAACAGCCTGATGTAGATACTTTTTCACAGTAGCTAATATAGAATCTGTGGCCTAGGAAGGGAAGTTATGGAGACAAATATTTGAACAAAAGGCAGTGCTGCAAGAGAATAGCTGGAGTATTGCTCATTCATTCAGATAGATGCATGTTAAAGGGACAGTTTATCCTCTTTTGAGCAGTAAGTGCATTAACACCACTCCAGTAAGAATCACAGCAGCACATCTAACAGATGCCTGTGGGCTATATCAGAGTTTTATGGGCAGCCTTTATTTTACAATGGGATTCTGGCTTGGTATCTTGTGATAACACTTCACTGTACACACATACAGCCTTAGCCACTGTACCTGACCGATACCAAGATTGTCTCAATATATAATAGAACAGTCTCTCATTTTGAGTGCAGGCAGATGGTTCCACGAAGCTACTTTTACAGCAAAGGGATAGCCACCTCTCAAGAGCAAGAGTGTCACCTCTTACGAGCAACATAGTGATCGACAGATTTTGAAATGCACATTTTCACATCCATCTTGATTTCGTTTTCAGTGACGTCAAAGATACAAGTCTGTGTTTCCAGACATATGCCGTTTCTTTTTCTTTCTGACTGTGTAATGTGTAAGGTCTCATGCTGGTGACTTGGAAGCACCTTATGATTTGATATTATTATTATTTTCAGTAAATGATTCAAATGTTCAGTTCTTGGACCAAGATGATGATGATGATCCAGACACAGAACTGTATCTCACGCAGCCCTTTGCATGTGGAACTGCATTTGCTGTCAGTGTGCTGGACTCTCTCATGAGCGCAGTAAGCAAACAAAACCTTTTTCATTCTCTTCCATCAGACTTATTGTGAAAGAGTATGATAGCATAGTCCTTTTTCCACAGGTAATCAGGAGAAGATGCTTTTCTTTTACATGTCAAAAGAATTTCAGAGCCTAAACTAAATTATTTTCTAGTTGGACACAGAGACCTTAAAACAACTGAGGTATCTAGGACTGCCATTAGTCCATAATTTTAAAAGCAAAGAGTCTCCCGTCAGGCTTTAAGGACAATATTTTCCAAAAAAATATTTTACCTCCTGAAACCCAGGCCCAAATTCAGTGTGTCAGTCCCTATGCTCACTGCTCGTGTCAGACAGCATCAACCGTGTTTTAAGCTTTTAATTTCCTGTAGCCACGAGCAATGCTCTGAGCATGAGTGCTGGGGGACACTGACAGAACTATATGAAAGCCATTGTACACTTTGCGTGAGCCCTACTTGTGTGAAGAAAGGTCATCATCTCTTTTTCACATGAGTTGTTTTGTGAATCAAAACATAAGTGCATGCAAGAAATTACAGATGGTGGCCTTTGGTTATGTCTACATTGGGGGCTTTGGTTTGCAGCCATAGTACAGTTTTGAAGCAAACACCTTGGTCATACTCCTTCTCATCCTTCCTTTCTTCATATTGGTTAGGTTTTCAAACTAGTCTTGCTCTGTTTGAGCTGCACTTCTTTCAGAGGGACCTTAAGCTCTGCTAGATTGTAGCAGGGACATAGTCTTTTTAAAATCTATGTATAGGCTTTCTGAGCTCCCCATGAATAAAGTTCCATTGTACTGGGAATCCTCTGTTGTAAACCATAGGTAATATTAGAAATGAGCAAACACATTTCCTTAAAGGAACCAAGTCTGAGCTTTTTATTTTTCTCGGAAAAAAAAAAATCAGAGTACTCTTTATTATTTGATATTTTATTTGTATTTCATATTTACATATCTGTATTTCATGTTTTTATTCCCTGCTATGTTCCTCATATGTTCCGTCTGTAGATGAATAATATCAGTTTTACACTGATACAATTTTATTCTAATGCAGCCTACAACTTTGCAATAAACTCAGAAAATATTTGTTTTTTAAAGTTCTTGGCCACATTTTGCAGATGTGACAAATTGAGAAAACCTAAACGAGCACACTTAAACTCTGTACTTTCTCCAATTAAAATCTCTATGTATAAAACATTTAGCATTTTCGCATAAATGGGAATAATTTCAGATGAAAGTTCCAAATTATTATATTGAGAACTGTTTATCTACTCACATTATTATCTAAATCAATGTCTCTGAATGAATTCTTGAGTGTGGCAATTCCAGAACCTTGGAAAAACTCAGGGTTAAATCTTCTGATTGCCACTGCATCACTACAAAAGGAGAGTGAACTATTATGGACACTATTGCTTTCTTGCACAAATTATGTAGCTTACTTTCTTAAACAGAGTCTTTTTTTCAAACATTTTCACATCTAAGTGGTCATATTATACGTCAGGGAGAGTGCAGCCTGAAGCCAGAGAAGTAAATGTGATAACAAGAGTAGAAAATTCTAGTTTAGAAAAAATACTGATCAAGAAGACAAGCCAAGGATTCAGTCAGTTAGAATTGTTCACCGTCCTGTCTTTTCTTTCACCACTTTGCTGATCGGTGGCAGCATTGTTTTCTCTTTTATTCCTCAAAGACCTACTAAAGAGTTGGAAAAATACAATTCTTCCTGACTGACCCATCAGAAAGTGGAAGACGTGTGAGATGTTTTCCCTTTACTATCCCTATTCTCATAGTAAGGATGTATGCTCCTTTCACTTCTTTTCCAAGGAAAAGAGCATTTCTCACACAAATGGATGTACTTGCACTAAATTATCTCTTTTGTTTTTCTAGAGTGCACTTGGTTTTAGGGACAAGCTCCTATTTATTCTGCCTAACTTCAAGCCAGTACCGCAAACTGAACCCTGAACCCCAAATCCTGACTATTGTGAGATCTGCAGTCATGCTTTCATCCTATTAATTGCACAGATATTCTGTAAGAAAGAAATAATTCACACTGTGCTGGCCTGTGCCAGCTCACTTTGAGAAAAGGATGTAGTTCATTGTTCAATCCACCTAATAATTCAGGGATTTTATGGCTTAATTTTTGAAGAATTTCTGTGGTCTCTGTTGGTATCTCCGGAAAGCATATTCCTCATATGTGCTGCCATACAAACACACAGTGCATGAACTGCTACATTAAGAATAAATCTTTCCTCCCAGTAGTGGGGTTTTGTAGTAAAACAGGTGTAAAATGGGTTAGAAAGTGGAATAATATTCATACATACGGTTTTCTTTCTCACCAGCAGGTAATTTGAAACATACATATAGATTTATGTATATGGAAAAAGAGGTACAAAATATATTAGAGAGAATTTGCTAACATATTCAGTTATTGAATAATAACAATTAAACAGTTTTAATCCATGTTAAATTAGTATTTTCTTATATATAATTTTGTTATTATAGAAGTAGTAGACTAAACCCTACTTACGGATCACAGATTAGAAAAAGTGTTACCACTTTCTGAGTCACATCTGAACACTGAAGGTCATTGCATCCTGCTGGTTTAGTGTGTTATTTCATATAAGATGCCAGTATTAGATATTTTAAATTTGAAATATTTGGTTATTTTCTTATTTCAAAGATAAAAGGCTTAATGAAGTTTACTTTTCCGAATGCTGTCTAGAGGCTATCTACGAGCAGTTTGTCTTCTGGAGCAAAGGCAACATATTCCACAAGCCCATGATTCACAGGGTAGTACTTTGAAGCTCATTTCTCAGAAGACAATTAAGGAGCTCCAAAACTGCATTGTCTTTTTGATGAGTTGGTAACAGTGGTCTCTCCAGGCTTCAGTTGAAGTGCATTGTTGTACTCTGTGTGAAGACTGTAGGCATGGTTCATGTTTTAAGCCTGGCAGTGGCTGTTGTTATTTCGTGCCAGCTAATCATTATTGTGTCTTTGAAGAGACATCTACTGCCATCAGACACTTGAATGATATATTAGCATTTGTTTTGGCACAGCATATGCAAACCCAGGGAAAGAATACATGGAGTCTGTCAGTCTCAAGGTGGCGCTGCCCCTGAATAGCAAGCCACGTTCTCAGCATCAAATTGAATGTGGCTAAAAACCATGGAGTTGGAGGTATCTTTTAGATAATGTGGATGTTTTGTAAAAAGATTATCTTCAGCTATAAAAATGTCACATGACATAGAATAGTTTAAAAGAAGCACGTTGTTGAGGAGAAGTACTTTCTCCTTTCCTGGGCCTTGAGAGAGTTTTCCCAGAAAATGCTGTGTGTGCAAGGCAGCCACTTTTATCAAGACACAGTACATTCAAAGGTTTGACCAGTTGACCTGGGATCCAACGCTTCTCTGTAAGTCCTTTTGGGGCTGAAGCTGTGAGAACCACAGAAACTCTGGCAGGTTGGCATCCCTCCCATGCTTACCGCTGGCAATAGACCTGGTGTGCTGTCGGAGTGGTGCCGTTAGAGGCAAGGATCTCCAGAGCCACATTATATCGTTTAACATTTGATATCCTACAATTTATTTCCTTGTGCTGGAACTTTAGGTCTTGATTTTCATTCTATAATACTAAATTATACCTTTTCTTTGCATAAATGAAAGCGCAGAACGGAAGACAATGGTTAAAAACAGTTAAAAATAAGTTTTCAGTATATCTCTTAGTCAAGACTTCTCCCTCGGGGATCTTCACAGTCTTATTTATACAGAAAAGAAAGTGTTCAAATCTATGATATATACGTTTTGAAACACAAGACTATTTTTTGTACAAGTCTGTTCAGGGGATTAGTGAGCAGCATCTTGTAACCTAAAGTGTCCCAAATTTCTTTAAAGTTTGGACAATATTTTGAGAAGCGATAGATTTTCAAAATGTGAAACACTGTTATTTATTTTCTGCTGTTGATTCTGTCTCAAAGGCCCTTTTATTATGGGTATATGTTACTGACGTTAGCTCAGTTGTTCCTCAGGTTTGGATATATATTATTAATTTAACAGAATTCCTCCAACTGAAAAACAAGTTAAAATATTTGTTTGAAAGTGATGTTAAAAACTGTGTGCAGTGGAGGAGTCGTTTGAAAAGAAATCCATATAAAACCACTAGCAAACACAAAAAATGGCAGATATGACTTGAAAATGACAATTTTAGAGTAATTATACATGAAAGGCAAAGTGCTATTAAAGTTAAAGCAATGTTATTAAAAGATGTGCTAATTTTCAGTAAAATTTTCTGTTAAAGACCAATTAGTTTAAAAGGCTTGACAGCATTAACTGCAAAACATAAGCACTCTGGTAATTATACTTTAAAAAATGATTGAACAAACAGGAAAGCGTCCCCAAAACGTTTGAAAGAGCTGCACTACAATTCCAGAGCACAGGCTAGGTGGCACTGCTAGCTCAGATATCTATGTCAGAATTTCCTTGCTATTTACCCAGTTTCAGTACCTACGATGCATTTCTTTTTTTTTTTTTTTCTTCTGTGTTTAGCCTACACCTATTTCATATTCTCATTCTGGATGCCGACTAAAGCAGTATCATACAGATGGCCAGGGTGGGGTTCAGTTAATGGCAGTAGCAACCAAGTATTTCCTCAGTTACGATTTTACAGTCAACAAAAGACATTCACTACCATCACTGGAAAGTGTCTTGTTACTTTAAGTACGGCAGCACCTTTCCAAAGACATTCTGTATATCGGTTTCTTATAAGTACTGGCATATCCAGGCCATGTACCCTCCCACAGAGCAAGTAGAAGATCACTCTCAAATTAATTTCAGTGTATTATTATTCCAAAGGAAATGGATATCAGCTACTTCAGCTTTTCAGTGTCCCCCAGTTCCAGACTGGCAAGAGGTAATGAGAGGAGCCTGATTTTTGTGACAATCAGAAGCATGGACAGAAGGTTTTTTCCTGAGGAGTGTTAAATATATTAGTACAGGAGGAAGCAAACCTTTTTAGCAGAAGGAGACAAGTTACAGCTTCCTGCTCACTTATCCTTTCTTGCCTGTGGTTGAGCAGTTGCTGGTCAGTTACAATGTCCTGAAAATTGGAATCTTTTCATTCATTGATGGCAAAAAAACAAACCCCATCATTTGGCTGCACTCATACATCTGATTAAATGGTGACATCCACATCAGTCATGGCGTGAAACCCAAATTAAGCCATTGTTCCAAGATAAATGTTGCCTCCATTGCTAGTAAGTGTCTTAGCTTTCCCTTAACATTTGTCTAGCAGTGGGAGGCCTTTTTTTGGTGACAGCATTCTGTTCAATCAACAATAGATCTGATTCTTTTCTCATTTGCATCAGTTTCATAGTAGCGTATGGCTCCCAGGGTTACTTCTGGTTGGCACATGACATAAGTCAGAATTGGGCCTATTATGTCTTCATTGCACTGGGGCTTGTGGGGGGAGGTATTTAATTTAATTTTTTT
>VXBW01007377.1:1062693-1076413 GCA_013400375.1 Thinocorus orbignyianus | reverse complement strand
TTTTTTTTTTTAATTTCAAATACCAGCCTTTTGAAATATAGAACTAGTTCTAGGTGATAGGAAGAGTTTTCCAGGGTAGGGAGGCCAGAAACACATACCACCTTCCCTGGCTACCCAGCAAGAAAGCATGCAGACAGAAAATAAATATTTGGATGTGGGAGTGATTAGCATTGTAACTGCCAACCCAGACAAGGTGCTTTTATGGTTAGTGTTGTTTTCTACCTTTCCCTTCCCCGAGCATGATAATTTTGAAGATTTGCTTGCTGTGTGAATTGACAATGAAGTCAAGCACTTTTACTGACAAAACCTGGAACGATATAAGTGGGCTACAGAAAGTACCACTGTGCAGTTTGAAGCATAATGATTGGAATACAGTATATATGTGTCTGTGCATTCGAATGCAGCTGTAAGTCCGATCAGTGAAATACGTTCCAAATTACGGATGCTTCCCTACAAATGAGTCTATTACAGTTGCTCTTCATCGTAAAGACAAATTAATGTGTTTCTTTTTGGAAAGAAAGTTATCATGTTTTGCCCCAAGAATATTTATTACTACAAGGATGTGCCAGTTAAAGTGCTCAACAGGAAATATGACAGTTTAAAAGCATTGTAAAACTTACATAGCTTACTTCTTTTTCTAAAGTGCAACAAGGATGAATAGAATGGGCCAAGGTATGATAATTAATGGTTATGCATGACCTAGCAACTGCTGTGGGTTTCCTTCTATAACTTTGTCCTTGTGAAAACTTGTGAAATTAAACAAAGAAATTAGTTACAAACTTTATTCAGTTATTGGTTTGTTTGTTTGGTTGTTGTTTTGTTGGTTTTCTTTTGCCTTTTTTTCCCTCCAAACCAGAAGTAAAACTGGCTGCTGCTGCTGCTGCTGCTGTTGCTCAATCCTGTTTTATTTTTTTATCCTCTCATCTGCTTGCCTTTCTAATTGCACGTGTCCTTTTGGAAACATCCAGGTTCCTGCTCAATGAAGATGCCTACCCTGGTGCAAACATTACTTTAATTTCCCATTCCTCATTCCAATTCCTTTCCTGCTTTCCCCTCCCTATCCCCCTGTCCCCTGTGTATGTTCATGAGCATCTATTTATGTTGGCAATATTGACTGAAGATAGTTGAGAGCAGTTATGCATTTTGGAGGAATGTTAATGGCTTTGACACCAAAATGCTTTTCCATTAATGTTTTATCTGCTTTCCATTTAGCAGAGGAACTAAGGGTGTTAATATGAAGTCACTTGTCACATACTACATATGATTTTATCCAAAAAAAGTAGTATTTGTATAACTGTGCAGTTCAAATAGAAAAAATACAGACAATGTACATTAGAGAAGAAACTTTTTTATTTTGTAAGCAACGGAAGAGGAATAACTAATATGGATGCAAATATGAATTCTTCAAATCATATTAAATTCTAATTCTTCTCCATCTTCTGGCCTAAAGTCAGAAGTCTTAAAAGTTTTTACTTTCACTTATACCATGTGCCATTTTCACTGCTAATTGTAGTTCACTGCAAATAGTTTATTACAGTGATTAAGATTTTCATATATTAATGAGATTGGGAAGTTGGTCCTTACAAGTAGAGGAATGTTTAAATCAACTATATTAGGTTCAACACTTTTTGTCTTGTAAAGTAGCAGGGAACCTCCCATTTGTTGGAAACCTATCCCAAATCAAACATTCTCAGTAGCCACCCTTGTTAGGTTTTGAAAGGGAAAAGCAGCACTAATGTCAAGAGGTGACATTTTAGAGCTTTAAATGGGGGGTCCTGCCACTTATTATCAGTCCTGGTGTGATTTCAACAATGGAACCTAGATTCTTAGTAATTTCATTGATCTGAGTGTTGACACAAAATCACATCTAGCAAACCTGCAGCTTCTTGCCATGGGTTCCATCTGGCCTAAACTGACAGTCAGGTATGTTCCAGTGAAATTCCTGTTGTCAAAAGTAAGGCTTTTGCTAGCTTAAAAAAAGTAAAAATCAGCATGGCCATGTCCCAGATAGCATTTTTGTCCCTTTAGTTTCCTTGAAGCAAAATAAATAACTTCACAGAAAGTAAGAATAGGTTCTTCTCTCTCTTCCTGCTTAATGCCTGCTACATGTAAAATATTCGTCTGCCAAACTGAGAATTGCTGAAGACGTGGGTGGAGAAACTTTCATTACTTTTTTTCTCATGCAGGAAGAAATTGCATGGGAGAATTTTCAGCTTAGTTATAAACAAGCTGCCTGTGTGGAGGGGGGAAGACACATGGACACATACACACAGACTCACTTGAAACTGCAAGTGTCACAAGAAAAAAAATGCATTTTTAAAACAATTGTAAGGTAACTTGGCATTATGGTGAGACTACAGGTTTAGTAAATCTTTGTGTCCTGTTTAGCTAGTACTTTCTTTGACCCTGCTCAGAAGAGGGGGTCTTCCACAGTGACATTTATTCAAACATGATTACTCAGTCCAGAACTAATGACAGGAATTTTAAATCATCAGAACGATAAATCTGTTGGAGAGAGTTGCTAGAGTCTTAAACAAGCTGAAGAAATCTGTATTTTGATAATTTTACTTTAATTATTTATATATATATTTTTTTAATGCTGCAGGTAACAGTCTTACACAAGGTGTTAATTTATTTGTAATGAGGTCATGAAATCTTTAGAACCATCATGGATGCACTGGGTTGCTGATAGCCCATTGCAAACAGGTGCTTAACTGGTCCAACATCTCTCAGGTGATGCTGTCAAAACCAGACCCATCAAATAGTGTAGGAAGATCAGGGACTCACTTGAAGAGCTCTTAAAAAACCCCCGAACCAGCAGAAAATCACGCCTGTTCTCACTGTAGCGTAGAAACACATCTGGTAAGGATCAATATGCATATGCCAAAAGGGAGAGAAGCAGACTGAACATGACAGGGAACTAAAGAAAAGTTGTTGAATATAACAATGTATTAAGACTTTAAAAAAAAAGGTTTTCTGGACTGATTTAGAGGAAAGAGTAAGTAGTTTGTTTAAAATGCGTATAAATCTATGCTAAGACTATGGGAGACATATCAAAGCCATATCGAAAAGACTGAAAAGTACATAAGGAATTCAAGAAGGACATTTAGTAGCTGGGGGCAGAACATCTTAGTGGCCAAATGTAAAGATGAGGAGTGTCTAGCTCACATTTCAAGGGTAAGTATAGAGGTTGATGGACTTTCACAGGAGATTCGTCGTTATGTGGTCAAAGACAATTTTAAGAGCAGAAAAGGAGCAGGAAAGGTATAAAGCTGAGTCCAAGCATTTTCTGCTGGAGATGATAGCATCTGGGCCGAGGTATCAGCACTGGCAAAAAGAAATTTAAGCAGCAAAAGAAATTAGATTCTACCACTTTTTGCATTTATTATTTATTTTCTGTATTTATTGCTTGGCAAGTAAAGGCAAAAAGAGACTTGATGGTGTCTTTTTAAGGATCATCTCCCTGGATATGAGTTTTACTGTAAAGATTAACCTGTATATAATTGCCTTGTTTTGAAAATTCCAGGGCAAGCAGGGGAGATGGACGTGCAGTTCATCCCTGATCCTTAGCAATCATGCTGTTCTCCCCTTTCTTGCTAGGAGATTGAATTAACTTGCACCAAGGTCTGTTTGTAAGGAAAGTTTGTGCACCATATGTTAAAAAAAAAAGTAGAGATAAAAGTTCACAGTGCTTAGCTTGCCTCAAAATCATTTTAAACACAAACCATTAGAAAACTGTTAGTTTGAAATTGTTTATGTGATCTTGCAAGGCTTTTAAAACATGATAACCATCACACTTTACACCTCTCTGAAAGGTTAGTTTAATCGTAGATCACATAAAATTGGTTTCCACAAATGCATAATGGTTCATGTGTCACACTTGAACTAAATGGTTTTTTAAATGGAGCTGAAATTATTTTGATGTGTACGCATTCCCTTTTTTTTTTTTTTCCTACAACCTTTCTTAAACCAGCCCCCATCAGGAACCATTCCCTTAAAGTCTCATTAATAATTCAGATGTTCTGATGACTTTAAAAGATCTATGGAATTGAGGCTTTTTTTTTTTTTTTTAACTGCTTGACAAAAAGATAAATGAATGTAGAAAGAAGCGGTAGGAGTCTGGCAAGCTGTAGATCATCTCTGAACAGATTGTAACTTTATCATTCTGTCAGGAAGAATAATTTAAAGCACTTAATCAGTTAGCTTCAGTGTGCAGGATGTAACATTATGAATTCCTATCGTCCAATCTGTTCAAATCAAAGGGAACTTAATTATAATAGGTAAGAGAGAGAGATGGGAGATTGAACATTGTTCAGGCTCCGGCAGCTTTAAGGGGGTAGGGAACTATTTACCCTGGTTTCAAATGAGCAGGATATTTTAAGAAGAAGTAAAATACGTTTTAACAAATGACAAGAAAAACAATACAGTAGTACTGTAATGCTGTAGTGCTTCAGTAACAAGGTACTAATGATTAATAAGATTTCTTTTTCAATTTAATTTTTTTAAATTCATAAGCATGGGTAACATCTAAAAAAAAAAAAAAGATGGATGGAACCCTCATAAGTTTGGGGTTTGTTGTTGGGGAGTTGGGGGATGTATTGCACATGAATTCTTAAAATCCATATCAGGTGTTTAAATTTCATATTCACAAAAGTGACTGAGAAGTCTGGGTATTTTGGAAATCAATGCACACCTTTAGATGCCCTACCTTTGAAACTAGTTGCTTATTCTTATGTGTTTATGCCTAGATATTTGTCTTTTATTCTTCCTGGTCTTCCAGTTTCTTTTCTGTGCTTCACCTCCTGAGCTTTTGTGCTCAGTCTTTGGGTTTCCAAGGTGGATTTTATTTGCTTATTTTTTTCCCAATTTATTTATTTATTTAAAATGAGTACTCCTTTTACTCCTGCCCTAATTCTAACCCTGATGCAACAACATTTCAGTGGTAAGCAAAAGCGGCAGTTTATATGATGCAGGAGAGACAATTAAGCTGCTGAAGCATTTTGGGTTCCCCGTTGGAATAAGAAGTAGTGCATACGTTTAAGAGCAGCAGCTCTGATGTGCCATGCATTAAACCTTGCATGTAATAATGAAAATGCCCCAGTTGCAGAATCCCATATCCAGAACCATTTATGCCCATTGCTCTGCACACCCACCTCTGGAATTTGGGGGCAGGGTGTAAGAATAGAGTCCCCTCTTCACAAATGCTGTCAAAGCACAAGGACCTAATGGCCAGCAGCCTTTGGATGGAGCTATCTTGTAAAGTTGCACACCTGTAATTTAGAAATGACAGCAGCTGTTGCTCTCTAAACAGAGAATACTTTTGATTACTTTTTTCTTTTGTGATTTTTTAAGATGTTTTTGTCCACATCTGCAACCGTGGAATATAGTGGTTACAGTCACAAGCAGCTGGGGACCAGCAGCAATGCTACAGCCTCTCACCAGCCCCACTCCCTCCCACATTGCTCCCAGCCCATCTTAAAACAGTACCATAAAATTCTTCCTATGTTCATGAAAACAGACGCTGCCCAAACATACAAAAGGCACAGCTTCCCCTCTAATCTTCCTGTAAGTCCTTGCTGTCATGTATCACTACCAGTCCGTTCAGGATTAACTCAAGCCCTTAGCAGAGTCATCTGAACATCAGGTATGTTCCATACCCCTTTCCAAACTGGAGAGTTCAGCAGCACCCAGGCAGCCAGCTTGCTAAGTAGCAAATAATGGCCATCCCATGCAGGAAGGCAGCCATCTGGCAGCATGAATGCAAGCCCTATTTCTTCTAGCACCAACTGTGGAAAGTTCTTCTTTACATTCTCCTGCACAATTTCCAAGCCAGCGGCAGCGACCACCCTGAGGCTGAAGTGGTTCAGAGAAGTCCCTGGGTCTTTAGGTGCTCCTCTGCATACGGACTCACATGCTCTTTTCTGCATTACCTTTACCCCATCTGCTCTTCCTGGCTTCTCAGTTTAGCCCTTTATTTGTACCATTTTTTTCAATAAATGATTCAGAGGGTGTTCACCTGAGCCAAGGAAAAAAAAAAAAAAAAAAAAAAAGAAAAAAGAGCTCTCTTGCCTTCAACAAGCAAACTAGCATATTGACAGTTTTCTTCAGCTTCTACTATCAAATCTGCAAACATGTCATTCTCCTTTCACGAAAAGTATTTTCAGAGGTATTAATCTAATGCACTGTACTGCTTGTAATTAGTCAAAGTCACCTTCTATTGATTGCTTTTTCTCTATAAACTTTATTGACTGCTTCCCTTTTCTTTTTTTTTTTTTTTTTTTTTTTTTTTTTGTGCTTATGTGTATATGCGCTTCACTAATTAATACTCTCATTTCCCCTCCTTATTCTGTCTCTACCCATTTTACTCCTTAGCAGAAAAGAAATGGTTTACAGATGAGCCGGATAATGCCTATCCCAGAAACATTCAAATCAAGCCCATGAGCACTCACATGGCCAATCAGATCAATCAATATAAATCGACAAGCAGCTTGATACCACCAATCAGAGAAGTTGAAGATGAATGTTGACTCCTTCGAGGCCAGAACTATTTTTTTAAAGCCTGACAAACTTCATGAATGGTGATGTGACATTTATTCCTCTTACATGCTGAACCACTGATGGAGAAGTTAAGAAGGGCAAGCTTAATGGGAAAATAAAGTAGACAAATCTTTGTCTGCCTTTAATATTGCTTCCACATATTTTGGAAAATATTTCATTTATAAATGAACATAATTGAAACTAGTCATGTATAGCCTCTAGCATTTTAAATTATTTTTATTTATTAGAAAAAAATATATTTTTCTTTTTTTTCATTGTCAAGTATTTTCCCTAAAAAAAGAAATAAACTGCAGATGTGGCCAGACTCCTGAGAATTTAAAAGAACAAACCTCAGTCTTTGGCTTAAAGGAGAATGATGGTCACAGTTATAAGGATATGTAATTAAGGGAGGCAAATGATATATTTACAAAAAGAAAGAAAAGGTCCAACTTGTATTTTAGTAAATCAAAAAAAAAAACAAACAACAGATCACCAAAATATTTCTTTACTGGAGGATGTGTATTTTGTTCAGCATTGACACCAGCTCTTAATAAACTGAACTTATTTATTTTCAAAGTTGAAAGTCATATTTTTGTACATGTAACATTCTTCTGAAATATTCTTTGCTTTGTTACCATATACAGATCACCTTAGTCACCAGTTAAGTTAAGATCCAATAAATCATGCACGCGCACACACACACACACACTGTCCCCCCCCTGTCCTCTACATGCACAAGCCCAGCATCCTCACTAACTTTCTATGCCACTAGAGTAGTGAAAAATCACTACCATAAACTGAGGGCCAAGTAGATAAGGTGCTCATAGGCAGCACTTGCTATAAATGGCAAATCTGGCAATTCCATGCCACTTCCCATTAGCCATTTGCCCAATTTCAGGAAGGTGAGCTTGGCAATTCCTCTTCTTCTGCCCTGTATTACAGTGCTATAATCCAGAGTGCATAAATAGTGCATGAAATCATGTTATGAACCTTCTCATCTACCATACTTTGTTGGTTCCTTACTTCAAAAGTGCTGATGGCCTTGCATCAGGCTTGTTTATTGGGTTCAGATTCTTCCTGATATGCACAGAGGTTTAGCTCCAGATCTTCACACCTTGGTGATAGCTCATACCTTGGGAAAAGGCACAACTGAACTTCCTTTTGGTAAGTTCAGATCAGGATAAAAACTGGTTTAGCCTCAGCTCCATATTCTCAGAACATGCTGTTCTCAGTTAATTCCCGCACCAAGAAATATCCTATTTTAGCTTTTTTTTTTTTTTTTCCCCTCTTTATTTTCACTTTGCTGGGACACCACACATAAAAGTACAGTAATAACCAAATCAAAATAAAAATAGTGAATGTATTTATTATGATAATTTACAAAAGGCCTTTGATGGGTGCCTTTTGTGTCAGCAGTTTCACAAAGTTGCCAACAAGCTTTATAGCCATCAGACGAAAATGTGATGTTTCATATCTGTGCTGCAGTATCTGTCCACCCAAGCATTTGATGTTCGAAATGATTTAGTAACTCTCTCTATCTCAAATTAGCAACAACTGACACAATTGTGTGAATAAAAAGAAAAAAAAAAAAAAAAAAAAAAAAAAAGAAAAGAAGGCTGTGCTAATAAGGATTAAAAAAAAATCATAGGACCCAGTCGTCAGGAAAGGCAGGTTTCATTGTGCAAGTAAACTTTAGGCTTTGTAACTTTGCAGAATCCTTAAACACCACAATAAAACATACTGTGGTACTTCTATCATTAGAGAAATATCAGTTGACTCAAACAAATACAAAGCAGATGAATTTCTTGTGAAAACAATGATGTCCACTATATAATCCAACATTTAAACTACACTATCTCAGCTTTAATGTTTGTCCACTGGCTGCAGTACAACTATAACCATACTAACACCTAATAGGCTTTATTCTGGAGTGACTTCTTGGACTGTGACTACTTTGTTGTTACATCTTGTAGAATAGCTATTTAAAGACAATAGCAAGAATTGTTAATACCGTATCTGTAAAATTGGATTGTTTAATATATTTCACTCTTCTACAAAGTAACAAAACAATTTAAGCAGTTCTCCATTATTATTTAGACCACTATAACCCATCTCACAGTCCCCAAAACAGAAGATGATTCTGGTGAGTTCTTCCAATCTCTGCTGCTTCAGCTAGTGACACATCATCTGCATCCAGTTTCTGCATTGGGTCATGTTAAGCCTTTACTTTGAAGTCAGTGCTCCTTTTTCATTTATGAACTGTGATCATATTATAACCAGGGTCAAAAAAAAGCTGGTCCTGAGTACAGAAGAAGTTTTTATCTTTTTTTTTTTTTTTAGAAGACTGCTGTTTACTGTCAGGGCATAGAACATTCTATCTTATACTTCACCATACACAATGCCATTTCTGAATGTCGTTCCTTCAGAAGTGAACATTCGCTGGATAAAACATAGCAATGACCCAAATACACAGCTAAGGTTTGTGTGTGTCTCTGTCCAGTTTAACTACTGTCACACCCAAAAATACCATGCTGCCAACTGCACATAAATAAAGGACAAGAAGGACAAGGTCTGAATACACCCATGCACAGGTAGTGCCATATGTAATGACAGACAGAACAACACCTGCTGAAAGCAAGCAAGCCAGAGAAGAAACAGGTGTAGTTATGATGTTGCACTTCCCACTTACAGAAAAGCCAACAGCCAGCAGTAATCTTTTCTTACGCCTCTTTTTGATGATCAAACACCCAGGCATGGCTTCTGGAAATTAGATGGGCAAATACGTAGAAAACCTGTGGGAGATCTTTGACACTCAGCCATTAAAGACTCCCTTAAGGCCAGCACCGATATTTGGATAGATGCAGTTACATCAAGGCAAGTGGCCTAAGTGACAGCTGACAGATCACATGACGGCTGATGTAGAAATAAGTTTTTGATCTTTATTAATCTTTATTAATAATTCTTATTCCTTTCTCAAAAGAGGAAAAAAAAAGAAAAAGAATTTCAGCTTTTTCATGAATTGCATGCACAACTAATTCAAATTAAAAAACTATTTTTTGGGGGGAGTAACTCACGTATTGGATGAAGAGTGTGTCCGTGTGTGTTTGCATATATGTATGTCCAACCCATAAACGTGTGTGTGGATATATACATGCATATATGTGTATTTTAAAAGGGGATGTGTTTGATACAGAGTCATCACAAGGTGGTTATATTTTTGGGAGGAAGGGGTAGTAGTGAAGAAAGAGACAAAAGGAAAATATGTGACTTGCAGGCTAGCACCTGTAGCTGCTGTTTCCTCCTGGTTTGACCAAAAACCACCCCCCTCTATTCTCTATGCACTGACTGCAGAAATCTCTCTCAGTGCTGAAGAAGGAATGTGTGGTCCTGGCCCCTCCTCTCACCCGTGTTTATGCTGCTCCCACGTTGCCAGACAGCCTGCTGTCTCATGGCTGTAGCAATTTATTTGGTCCCCTGAAGCCTATGAAGTGAAAGGATCAAACTGTCCTCCAGTTGGGTGATGTTTGGGTGGCAAGTGTCCAGCACAGCAAAAGTGAAGGTGTAAAGGAAAAGAGCCATTCAGCGTTTAAATGGGACTTTTTAAAGGCCTCAATGTGGTGGTCTTGCAAGATGATAGATACACAATATATTTATATAAATAAGAAGGGAAACAAATAAGCACAAACATTTCTTGTGCTTTTCAAAAACTTGCTAAAACTGCCACCTCCATTTTAATAGTTCTTTCAAATCAGCATCAATGGCCAAACAGTAGGATGCACATGTGGCAGAAAGTACAAGGCCCTTGATCTGGAGCATGATGAGTTGTACAGAGCTACAGGCTCATAGGCAACCTTGTTATTCCACTTGTAACACAAAAGGACACTGCAAGTCCCACTAGCCCAAAAGCCAGAACTGATGAATTTCTAATTAATATTTGATGGGAAAGCCAGTGCTGCTTATACAAGGTGAAGGCCACCAGCTTCAGGATGATGGGAATCCTGTGTAGCCTTATTAAACCACACAGATGTCTTGAAAGAGGTGATGTGTCTTCAGCAGCTCAAAGCTGCTGGGGCTTTACTAGACGCCAGCTTTAGCTACTCTAAATATCTATTTTTTTTTTTTTTTCTCCCATTTTTGAATTTTAAAGGAAAAGGCCACCCAGTGACTCAGGTGGCATGGATGTGGAAAGTCTTAGTTGGCCTCAACCAAATGTGGAAAAGGGAATTCGTAGTTTGTGTGTAATGCACAAGAGTTTACATTATAAGTTGTTGGGTGATGGCAGGTGAGGGTGTTGCAGTTTTTTAGCCAGTATAGGGAGGATGTACATTTCTTTGATTCTTCATAGAGTAGGAGAAGAAGGGGAAAGTATAAAAGCATGTTCTCACTCAGAAAGGACTGTTTCAGTTGGAGGTGTAAACTACATCTAAGAACTACTGCAATAATTGGATGCATAAATTAATGCATGAAAAAAAAAGCAATAATTTACAAATGGGTAATTAGGCATATTTTCACTGCTTAATCACTTACAGGTGAATCCATTAACATCTTAGGAACTGCTCTGTTCTAGCTGACATACATGGGCTCAAGAATAAACTCAGAGCAGGTGCTTAAGTGGTTTTATCAAGAAGCAGGCTCCGAAGGGCTTGTGGATCCCAATGTATTTGAAATGAACACATATTGAGGTCAGGGTGTATGTGGTGGTGGTTTTTGGTGTGCTTTTTTGTTTTTGGTTGTTTTTTTTTTTAAAGATGTTATCATTGTGAATTTCTTTTGCACCAAAAGGAGTGTGTGTCTCACCTTTCATATCTAGTTTTAAAGCTGCTTAAACAAAATAACTGTGTGAAAGGCAATGAACAGGACAAAGTGAGAACAGAAATCCTTTCCCCGTGTTACAGCGGATTGGCCTGGGAATATCTGTCAAACTCAATGGCAGAGGCATAGAAAAATTGAGGGGAAAGGAGAATTCTTTATATTCCTTCTTTTTTTTTTTTTTTTTTTTTTTTTTTCTTTTTTTTTTTTTCTCCTTGTCATATGAACTACCAATGTCCCAAATATATGATCAAGCACTTTTCTAATTTTTATTTTTTTAATTCTAAAGGTGTTTGAAATAAGGGTTACTTTTTTTTTTTTTTCTTAATTCATTATATATGATAGGTATCCTAACACTTAGTTAGCAGGCAGAATAATTGTAGTCCTTCTTTTATAATGAGCAATACTAGTAGGTGTGGGTACAGCCCCCACCCTAAATAGTGAAAGGAATGGAGTAGCTGTTCAGCTGTGGCCACTGCCTAGGATGATACATAAGGCTATGGTATTGACAATTCTGCCCCAGCATTTATCAAAGCTATATTTATACAAGTAATGTATCTATTCTGCACAGATATTCTCTGCTATAGAACATTCAGCCACACTAAAACTGTGTAGTCTTTAATGTGCAGTAGTCTATATAACCAAGTAAATGCCACTGGAGTTAATAAATAGGACTGCTGGTCTGATGTATCTGTTCTATATAATGGTCTGCTACTGATAACTGTCAAAATGAGAAGGGGTAAAGGGAAGGAAAAAGCTACAAAATATTAAATACTTTTTAATTACTTTTGAGTCTAATTTAGAAGAATATCTAACTGAAGAAGCTAAACACAGTAATGCTGCATCTAATTAGAACCTTAGTGAGGTTGAGAGAAAGCTTCTTATTGCTTCAGTCAATGCAGTTTAGAGGAGATTAACTGAAAAAAAAACCATTCAGACAACCCACAACACAACATATAGGCAGTTGAATACATGTAATAGAAAACAAACATAGATTTTTCAGAAAAACAAAAGTTTGACATATGAGCACTTTATTGACTGGACAATAACTAACAAGAATCACATGAAACATCAGCAGAAGTTGTCTCCAGTTTTCCTTAAGTAGCAGTTAAAAAAATGCCGCTTCTGCTATGGTATAACTTGGGACACACAAGCTTAGCCAATGCAAATCTAACCTCTGTCAAAAAAACCAAACAAACAACAAAAAAACACCAAAAACAAAGGAAAAGCTGACATAACTTTAACTTTTGCATTTCTGCAGAGTTCAAGGCTGATGTTTTTTTCTTACTTCAGAAAAAGAACCACAAAACCTATCACATATATACAATATATTTTGATGACTTCAGGTGTCTATTTAGTTATAATTTGGGGGTGAGGATGGGTACACTGAGAACCAGCTATCATCTTAACTTAAAAGTTCATCAAGAAAAAGGAGTATGACTTCACCATTTTACGTTTTACCATTATGGGTTGGTGAGAGAGAACAAATGCTGGTGCTCAGAAATGATCTACCTGACTTTGTCATATGTAATATCCAGTGATAAATATATTGTCCTGTAAAAAGGGTTTGTACATAACTTGTACATGGTTTCATTTTGTATTTTTCTCAGATTAAAATTTATGTATTTGTGTTCTAAAAGAAGGAGAGATTGCTGTGTTTTCTTTTTCTCTTTGAGACACACTGTCCCCCATAAAGTTATGCAACATGTATCATCAAATCATGGATAACACTTTATTCAAAAAATGAGTACTATTAATACTTTCAATTAATATTAACCCAGCTGCCTTTCTCTTTTCCTCACTCTCCAGAACCAGCCCCTTCCTAATAATAATGAATATCAGCTGCTGTGGAGGATGCTGTGAGGGCTGTAAGTGACTAATGCTGTAGTAACAACAAACATCACCATAACACCAGTTATGTAGTCAAATACAATTATAATCTGGTATAATTTAGCTACTTTAAATGATTGAACAGAACATCTCATGGCACTTCTGGCTCTGTTAGATTAGATTATGATGGCCTGATAATTTTGCTAAGCAGTCCAAAGATTTTCTAATTTTTCGTGACAAGTACACTTAGAAGTTATTTGAAAGAGTTGAACTCTGCCTCTATTGCAGGGCAGGAACTAGGTATAATCCTACATGCAATTGTATGTTTTTAAATCTAAGAAAAATTCCTTTTGGAGTCTGCAACATTGTGTGCATGTGGTTGGCATTCTGCTATTTAAAATAGCCTTGTCATTAAAACTGACATCATTAAACAGTGCCGCAGCATCACCACAGTGATTTGTAATCCACCACAGTGTGATAATGTCTGAGTCTGAATCATGGAGAGGAAAGAAGAGCAGAGAACTGCAAAAGACGCAGTTAAGGA
>VXBW01007377.1:1027501-1062612 GCA_013400375.1 Thinocorus orbignyianus | reverse complement strand
TCCCCCAAATGTACAAATAGTTAATTTGGTCCTAATTTAGAGATAAAAATAACATAAAAACCCTGATATACATGGCTACACTGGTGTTTTCTACGCAAATAGGGTGTTTCGGGGGGGAGGGAAATTAATCAATGCACAACAGTATTTGTGCAGGAGTATGAAGAACTGTGTAACAAACTGGTTCAGCATCAACAGCAGGGAAGCAAACTGGTCCAGACCTCGCTAAGAACATCTGTCAAAACCATCCCACTCCCACTGAGAAAAGGAGTTTATGTATGTGTCATAAAAACCATGATGTCTATCCAGAATAATTCAAGGAAAGGACTACTCAGTGTTAGTAGATCTGCACAGTGACGTATGCTAGAGGTACTTTAGATGTTACTCCTTGACCTGATCACTTTGTGGTGTCAAGGACTAACTAGTAATCTTGACTTCTAATTACTGAAGAAGAATGTCAACAAGAAAGCAAATGTTAGCAATAAAAATCACCGGTAACAGAAACCCATTTTAAGATGGGAAGATAATTCTTTATCACAAGTTTAATCAGGTGTCTATTACCTGCAAAAGAGTCTATCCCTTAAACAGGGTATTTATCCATGCATAGTCGTCCATGAATATACATGTGTGCATGTGGATGTGTATATTTATATCTATGCATATATGTCACTACCTGCTAATTTTTTTAGGGTCTTAACTTTCAGATGACACAGCTTGCTGTCAAAAACATTTAAATCAACCCCAGCCATAGAATAGCTAAGGTAAGAATCTGGATTGTTGTGTAGCTACAGCCCTGTTACGCATCTATACAAAGGTTACCTTGAGTAGAATCCTATACGGTCCCTCTGAAATGATACAGTAGTTCTAGTCAACAAGTCATTGCAGTGAATGAACAGGCTGCTCACACCTTTTCTGGGCTATGAGGCAGTCCTGATACTCTTTCACAGTACTTTAATTAGGATGCAGTTGCCTGTATACGATGGTAAAAATGAATTTTTTATGGGGTGATTTCAAAAGCATAACTCTGTACATTGAAGGAGTGACACTGAGGGTCAGGGGAACGGTAACCTTTGCTGCACAGCCCAAAGGTAAGGTCAAACATTTGCCATAATCTTCTACAGCAATGCAAAAAAAAAAAAAAAAAACCAACCCAACACACACACACAAAATGAGCCTGTTCTCTGTACTCCCTTACTTAACACAACCCCACCCTTTGTCCCACCTGCAGACCCTGGGAAAAAAGTGCTAATTTAAGAAAGACTGTAAATATCTCACTTCAAAGGTAGAGGATGTTCAGCCCTATGTCTAAGTGCTAAGGTAAAGGCAATCAAAGAGGTTACTGAGTGAGGCCTTAACCAACTAACAATTAGTGTGTATTACAGCCATCCCAGTTTTCATCTTTGGAAGCTGACAAGTTTCATCCATGACAGTGAAATAGTAATCACTTAATCACAGAAGCAGGGACAAAAATTTTTTGACATGATGTACTGCTTTCACAAACTTACCAAGGTTACTTCACCCCCCCACCCCTCCCAGACCATGGAAGAACCCTGCTTCCTTCCTAGATCTTAGAGTTTAGAGGCAAAAAGGTGAGGGTTAACATTTGATAATCTCTCCGCAGCTGAATCTAAACAACCTTTAGACATGGCTAACATCTAAAAAAGGAAAAAAAATGGGAATCTTGTCACCAAACTATGGTTGTACAGTATCTGCTAAACATAACAGGTCAGGTATGGGATGTGCTAGGTTTATGTCCTTTAATCTCCACTTGAGTCATGCATGACCATGCAGTTGCAGGGATTAGTTGATGCCATGTCAATTTGCAGTTCTACTTAATAAACAGCGTTAAACCAGAGCTCATCACCATGCATTTACACCAGGTGGCCTGTATGTTACATGCTGAGCTAACAATGTAAATTGGAAAAACAGATTTATACAAAATCAGTTCTTTTCCCCAGTTTCCTGAACACATGGGACTGAGACATGTTTTAAATAAATTAAGAAAGAACAAAAAGGTTCTGGAGGTGACAGGAGATATATCTGTGTATACATACACTCCAATAGTCAAAACTGAGCTTTTTGAGCACTTTGTAGGATTGTGGATTTATTTTATTTTATTTGGTGGTAGGATATTTGTTGAGTAGCAGAAGCCGATAGTGGGCTGTGTCATTGATATGTGCAACTCTGTTAGAGGAATAGGTATGTGTCAGAGGGTTGCTGACACAGATGTAAACCCTCTGTTTCTTATCAATACCTACTCGCACCAACTAGCTACAGGTTTTGTTCTTCGTACCTTTTTTGAAAAAGTCATAAATCAATTTAATCTTGCAGCCTTAAGCTCTTAAGTATAGACAACCACTGAAAATGTCTTTAAGTGCAAAGAATATGACAATAATAATGTAAAAGATATTATTAGGCATTATAGTAGGTGACAGGTAGGCCACCACTTGCTTTCGAGGTTGCTGACCACCTCTTAGAGTCACCTAAGAGCCAACACAGTCCCCTTTAGTCATGAAGTTAAGCTTCATGACTATTCCTCTAATACTCAGTGCTCTCAACACTGGGCTTTTTGTAGCTAAAAGTTTTAGTAAAGGGCACTGGAACGTGTACTCTGCTCTTTTTTGTAAATGTGACTAAAGGGCATTTTGGTTATTTAGTTGTTCTGGACTAAAGAGCAGCACATTATTTTTTTTTCATCAGCAAAGATTTTGTGCAGTCTTGGTTGTCAAAAAAACCTTTAATTATCTATCCATGAGGACTTGAAGTATGTAGTGTTTCTGCAGCTAAGGTCCTAAGCATGATTTCTGGATATATGTGCTCGACTGACCTCTTTAAGAACACTCTCCCTTCCCTCCCCCTAGGTCTGAAAACACATATAAATTATTATTACTTATTTGGAGAATGTCCATTACGTAAAATTGTTCATTGACCTCTGAGTGCAGTTTGCCTGTTTCAACTTTCTCATCTGTTTCCAGCAACCAGACACTACTGTCCAGTAAGCAGACACCTTCAGTTTCTGTCAAAAAGATCTTGCAGTCAATGGGAGAGTGAGTTCAAAGTGTCCCAGTGGATGTGTTGGAGAGAAATGAACACTCCAGAGCACTTTTATTTTACATGACATTATTCAGATTCCACTTTCTTTTCCTGTTTGGAAGAAGAAATTCTTATTTCCAATGTCTTTGTCTTCTTAGGTTCTCTACATTGCAAAGGAAACCACATTAAAGACTTGCAAAATAGTATATTGTATTTGAAACTTTTGATTATTGAGAAACTGTAAACATTTTTGTTTTCAGTGTATGCATTCAAGTGTTATCCAGTAAACTGTTCTAATTAGACATCAGATACAATAAAATATACATTTTGAAGTGTATTTATCTCAATGGACAGTGCAGAACAAATCAACAGATGTTGGGTTTATCATGGATCAAAGACTTTATGTGCAGGGTGCATAATTCATGTGTACAGGCTGAATTAGGTAGCCCTCCACAGCAGGCTTACAGCTTGAATGCAGGGATTTTTTAAAGTCAATACCTTAGAGGTTTAATGTTTGGAATTGATGGAAACAGGACTGGTTTACTCATAAAACAACTTTGGTGATACCAGTTAAGGCTAAGAAAGGTCATGATTTGCATCTATATAATACTTTCCTACTGAAGAAGAGATTACCTCAAAGATAACTTTTCAATAGATTTTTCTGAAGTGTGCTGTAAAATTCATTTCCTATCCCCTCACTGAACATGATCAACTTCTGTATTTTCAAAACGTGCAAACTTCATTGCTGCTTCTGTAATATTCTAGTTAGTTAGACAATACAAACTGCCATCCTTTCATCATCCTGCATATGGACATAGCTGTATTGGAGGAAAAATAGAAATGTGCAAGGCAGTGGAATTTAAGGAAACCTATTGCTTATCGTAGGCGTGGTGACCTGGTTCAAGAACGGCACGGCGACAAACCCCAGGCCGCTCGGTCCATCAGCTCGCAGACAGCAATGTGGTGGACGGCAAAATGGCATTTATTGATAGGTGAAACAGCCTTATATAGCTTGGGTTTGTGACGTCACTTCCTTATGCTTACATCACGAACTGAATGCTATTGGCTATTAGGAGAGGGGCCCTACCTTTCCGTACAGCGCGACATCTTCCGGCCGCCAGGTCCTAACTACCCACAGAAACCCATAAAGTCGTCAGGTTAGGCTACCATATAGTGTCCCAGTCTTCTTGAGAAGTAGCAATTTATAGAATAAAATATAAGCATAATATTAAAATTATCAAATTATTTCAAAACTCACATACTCACTGGGAAATCAGGAAGGAGAAAAAGAAGAGATGTTTAGGTGTGTAGATAATTACATCTGACAGTGGAGCTGGAGAGGCTTAATAAGAGTAGATTTGGAGCTGGGGAAAGATTTGGGTAGCTGGGTAACTTGGTCATTTGCATGGATGGCAAGTGTGACAAAGAAACCCTTTTAAATTCACTGATTGTTTCAGCATTCATCTTTCCCTGCAGTGTTGGATCAGTTTCTGCAAGGACACATGATTTCACCACTTTAGGTTCTGCAGATGCTTTCTTGTATTTGGACTCTGTCCAAAAACTTCGCAGCAAAGATCGTAGCACCAAGCAATGAAACTCCTTACAGTCATTTGAATCAATTTGTTGTAGCTGGACTTTCAAGAAACAGTTCTGTTAATGTGTGCTTGAATGCCTGCAGGGTGTTTTGTAGGTAAATCAGCAGGCTGGGCTTTGTAATGTTTCGTTGACATCTCGGATATTGCTGAAAACCATGGCTCTGCCCAGGATGAAACCGACTGCTTGCTGGGTGCAGTAGAAGCTCTAAGTAGAGGATTATTTTCCTTTGTAGTTTACATTCTTTGTTCAAGTCAATTATCGGCCTCACACCCTTTGCTTGCAACTAACAAATCAAAACTCTATAAACAATATGAAAATCTATATTTGCTATAAACTACGCTTTTCATCCACCTTTGTTAGAAATATCCAAGATACATCTGCAGATCCCTTTCAGAATTAGAAGGACCAGGAGTATGGCATGCTTAACTGTAACACGCTTTTCTAATGCAAATAGTACCGAGTACTAGCAGCAGAACATGTCTAATTTTATCCCCAATAACAACACTTAGTTGTATGTGGTAGTTTTAACACTAGTCATAGGAAGCAGTAATACAAACATTAAAACTACCACATACAACTAAGCAGGATCTTTTCCACCTCAGCTGGCATAGGATATGAGTCCAGGAAGAAATGGATGTAAACTGTAATCCTATTGCTCCTTTCAGACATTGCAATGTGCTGCAGTGACCTCTGGAGAGTTCATAGATGGTCCAGACTTTGATAAAACCACCCCAGGCCCCTCCAAAAGCAACTAAAGTGCTTGCAGTGATGATAATAGTTGCTCCTACAGTATGATTTGCATAGTTATTAGCTGTACATCTTTTTTTCTGTAGAGTCCACTGTAATCAGTTCGGTGCTGTTGGAGGTTGTAGATCAGCTCATCAGTCCCCAGCAATTCTCTCATTAATACACCTCTGACCTAGAGGCCAATTCCTGGTGGAACTGAGACTTTCCAGCTGGTTAAACCACCTGTCCCTTGGCTACAAATGCTATGAAGACATAATGACAAGGATTAGACCAAGACCATTCATTTAGAGCAAAAATTATAATGTCTGTAAGACTTTGAAAATTTAAAAATTCCAGACTCGGTAGTATCATTCTGGTAATGTTATTGGACAGTGACCTATTGCCTTGTCCAAGTCTCACAGAGCATGCTGTTAAGCTGTGGTTGCTTTCCATGGACTCTACCATTGCCACATTTCATAACACCTTTAGCATGCTCAGTAAGCATAGGAGCCATGCTATAAATAAACAGCAGTTATTTAACATAAACTGCCTTTTGAAGATGACTATCAGTCTTGATTTTCTATGAAGGGAGCCTAATGTAACTGGATATCTGAGACACTTGACTTTAGGTGGAATGAACCCATGCCAGGTACTTTGTGACCCCTTTAAGGAAGACCAGTTCTGATGTACTGTGATGAAAGACCTTTTCATAAGGAGGATGGCTTGAGGCCACCTTTTTGTAGAGCTCACCTGTTCAGGAAAATATAATAATTGAAGCAGAGAACATGAGCTTGTGTTCAAACAGAGTTGTTTTTCAGCTTAGAAAAAGGAAGGACCTCTTAAACTTACAATACTGCTATACTTTCCATGCCTCTGTTCCTCAAAATGTGTGCCTTGACCAGAATCCTTTAATGTGACAACAAATTCCTTTCTAATGTGCAAATAGTTCATCCTCTAACAATGTTATTGTCTTGCTCTACATACACTGGCTTGCATTTTTATTTTTTTTTTTTTGCTAGTCAGGTAAAAAATATCTGATGATAAATTATGGCCTTTTATCTCGCCCCATTACCCTACACACTTAAAAATGTATTTTCATTTACTGTTTTCTTAATCACACAGTTTATTTAAAGGATTCCTTCTTGCATGCTCCTGTGCCTTTTTCTTCAACACAGACACAGCATCATCCAAGGAATCATTATAAGTGAATTCAAATGGTCATTTTGGCAGTAGCTCCCTATTTTGAAGTGGAGCCTCACAATATGAATCTACTTAAGAGCTCAGCCCCTGGAACATAGCTAAAGGAATAAAGCTGTATTCCATGTTGAAGTTAAAACTAACCTCAAATTTAATTACCTGGAATATGTTGCTTTACGTTTGGAGAAGTTAGATTTCACATGCGCTGCAGATTAAAAAAAAAAAAAAAGTTGTTAAAAACCTACTTCATGAGACCAACAAAGAAACAAATGTTTCCAAGACAGCTAAAGAAGGGGTGAGAGAAGGGGGAGGCATATAAAGAACTTCATTAAGAAGGAGTCTGTTGGGGAAAAGAGTATGGAGAAGGGAAAGCAAGTGGCCAAATATTAAAACAGAAAAGCAAAAGACCTATATAAGGAAACCATCTGAAAACACAAGGCGGAGGGGTGGAGGGGGCGGGATGACGACACACACACGATGGGAAACAATGCAAAAGAGTTCAAGATTGGCGCAGAATGATCAGGCCAAAACTAATGAGCTTTTTGTCAGGCTCTAAAATCGACAGATCTACCATGTGCTTCAGCGAATTGTGGTTTCTTTCCATAGCAAGGCGGATGACTTTTTATCAGATGTGTCACTTGGTGAAATAATTGCCAGCAATAATGGTGCAATAGCAGCATACTCAGAGCACAATTTATCCATGTCTATTCTATCTTTCAACTTCAAAGCTTCTACTGCCTCAAAGATCACATCAAAATGACACCTGTGTCATTAATGACAGTGGTCTAATACAATACAGAGAAGTCAAATCACTTCTCCAGCTAGGCAGAATGCTCTCATACAGAAACTAGGCATGTGCATGAATGCTGACTTTCATATTCAGATTTGCATTTGTGGGGAAGAGGGTGGGTTTAACATACAGATTTATTCATATTTGAAACAGACTGATTTTATAAAGCACAAAAGTCACGAGAATTAGAAAGGAGGGTGGACAAGAGTAACATGCAGCAATTTAACTAATGCAAAGTGAATGCCTGGATGTAAGAAATTTACTTTTTTACAGCCTACAGCACGGGTTAACCAGTGTCAGAGGTCAGAAATGTGAGATGCCTTTAAAGAAATAAAGAAACAAAAATACAAACAAGTCAAATAAAGATAAGCATACCTTGAAATGAACACACAGTCCTTGTAGGTGAACCCACATATTTTCTGGATCTAATAACAAACCAAGCTGCTGTAAAGCCCTTCCTGGTGGTCATTAGTCACATGAAGAAGAACAGCCGTAAATTGCAGTTCTTAAAAAGAAAGAATTGTCTGTTTATATTCCAGTGCTGTTTGGAAATTACCATAGAACAATAAATCTCTAAGTATGAAAAATATTTCTTTTGCTTGCATAGTATACATAAACACACATGCAACCAACATAGTGACAGGGACACCATTTGTTTAGGTTTCATTAAGATGTGTAGTTAAAAGCCTTATTAAAAGGGTTCATTTCTCACCTCAGTGATTAAATTTATTGCCTGAGGGTTAAGTAATGCTTCAGAGGCAAAATGAGGTTTAGGAATATTGTCGTATTTTACCAATTTTTTCAACAGAAACATATCCTGTAATGACTGCTTGGTGAGACTTTGCCATAATGCATGTTTTTGCAGCATGTTATGTAAAAATTGACAATAAAATAAAATAAACACACACACAAGGAAGGGAAAATGCTTCTTTGGGGAAAAAAGGCCAATTACTTCTAGCAGGTTGTGGGGTTTCTTTCCCCCCAGTGCTTACTGCTATTCCACAAACATGGTAAGGGGGTCTTAGTTAAAAAGGACAATGAAGAAAAGGAAAGAAATTGAAAAAAAAAAAAGTTTTCAAAACCCATTTTCCAGTTTAAATGTTTGGATGGCAAAAAGGAAATGTTCTTCCACAGCCAGGCACAGTTTCACTTTATAGACTAGTTGTCAGCTGTAGTACTGAGGAAACACTGCGATATATTATGGGGGTTTTCGTGTTGCTTAATACTCTTACTTTGAAGCCAACTTATTTATGCAATAATTTTTATGAAGTCTTAATTTTGCATTCTGCTTGTTCTTAATTTACACCTTCTGTGCTAATTGTGTATGTGACCACAGACCCTTACCTCCCCCTCCCAGAAGTCTAATTTCATTCATGTTACTGTATAAAAGTTGTAATTGGCTGTTTTCTCACTCTATGCATCTCACCCTCTGTCAGAAATAGCTCCCAGTTGTGGTCTGAAAGATGAACGGCGAAGGCTTCTCCAAAGTTGACATGACCATTACTTTGCAGCTAGTCAGCAAGAAGTTTTGGGGGTGGCATTTTTTCTTAAACTGATCTACAATTGTAATATAAAGACACTGTCTTGGTTTTCTTTTGTTTCATTGCTTTATTAATTTTTTCCTGAGTCTGCTTGTCTTCTGTCCTATTTTTTTCATACCTATTTCATCAGGAATAAGTACTAAAGCAGGCAATTGGAGTTGCAAAAGAGGGCTTTATTGGGCATTTCCAGAAACCATGGAGTAGCAACGGTTTTTCCTGCAAGAATGTAGTCCTTTGTTCTTTTCATTGTCTGCCATGATAACGCTGAAAACTAATTCAAAGATTTCTATACAGACCTTCTAGGTGACATCCTTGAACAGTGTTGTCTCCAAGGAAGTATAAAATTTCTTGGAATTCTCCTTGAAGACTTGTTCTCCTGTGCCTCTTGTCCTAGTTAATTGTCACCAAGCAGATTGAGCCTGAAAAAGGAGGCCACATATAGAAGCACTTAGTAAAGAGCTTGAATTGTTTTCTCTTTAGTGTAGTTTACTTAGAGAGCCTTGGTATAACCTACAATCTCTGTTTTCTCACAGATCAGGAATAACACATGAGGAATAATTGGAAGTTTCTCCCACTAAAATTTGAATTTGGGACTTTCACTTGAGAGAGTCACTCTACTCAAGTACCCTTTAACACAGAAACTGAAGAAAAAGGCTCTGATCTGAAATTGTGGGAAGGTCAGAGAACATCTGTCTGCCCCTTAGGGCAGAATTCAGATCATTGATGGATTCCACACACAGAGTCTCTGGGTATTTTTTGTATTTAACTGGATTTCAGCAACTTCTGTGTTATTTTGTTCTTTTCTTTTTTTTTTTTTTTTTTTTTTTTTTTTTTTTTTTTTTTTTTAATATATTTATGCACACAAAGACTCACTCTTGCAGAATAAAATGGAGATTTAATTACCGATTATCTTTGTGACTATGAGTTCCGTTTTCCTGCAGGGAGCATCCTGTAGATCCTGCACATCAGAGATGGCTTACATTAAACTGTCTGTCTGTGTATTCACTCTTATTTATGGTCACTGCCTTTCTACTGTTTCTTCAAGCATCACATGTTGAGCTTTGGCCAAAGAAGCAACCAGCTGCTGAAACAAGTACATTGTTATCTATTTCAGGTTCTGGATTACATTTATATTAAAAGATCACTGTGCAAAAAAGCCCACTTCAAGTAAGTTCTTCGCTTCACAGTAGTAAACACAGAAACACTTTTCTCCTCACTATGACTTTGTAAGAAGAAATACTTCTAAAACCTCTGCCCTGTAATCATCCAAGGACCCTAACTAAAAAGCACTTTTAGAAAGTGCAAAGATATAATAGTCCCAAGATGAATCTGCCCTACAGTTCCATTTTCTGCCATATAAACGTTTGGGAGTTTATCATTGAAGCCACATTAGTCTTGATTTAAGGTCTTTTGACACATTATTACAGCACACTGCCATCACTTCACACCTGCCATTCTGTCAGTCAGAAGAGAGGGAGGGGAAACAATTTTGATGTCAATCAACAAATCCTTTGGGAGGTGTAACCTGTTAAGACATATTACCCTTTGCCCATTGCAATTTACAGGCTTGGAATTTAAAGGACATATGCCAGAAATAATTAAAGACTAATCTTTATTGTACTCACTTATGAATGAAGGCATTTAGCACCACCAGCCCATTTATACTGTCCAGAAGAAGAAATAGAAAGAGGAGTTGAGTGTGGTGCTACTACTCTTTCCATTTCTATTAATCAGATGTTCTTGCTGGGTGTTAAAATCCTCTGCCCTCACAGACCAAATATTTAGAATAGTAATCACAACTATTACACTTGCATTAATGTCCTAGCAAAGTA
This sequence comes from Thinocorus orbignyianus, assembly GCA_013400375.1. Classification (NCBI taxonomy): domain Eukaryota; kingdom Metazoa; phylum Chordata; class Aves; order Ciconiiformes; family Thinocoridae; genus Thinocorus; species Thinocorus orbignyianus. Next base: position 1,051,900 of record VXBW01007377.1, on the reverse strand, counting down.
CAGATGATTCCACATAATGCAAGGTAATGTAATCCAGACATTATTTTAAAAATAGAGACAATGACTGAAATAATTGAAAAAAAAAAGTCTAGCAAAATAGAAAAATAAATAAGTTAATTCTGTCCTGTACATTTTAGTGGCTACAAAAACCAGTCTCAGCCTGGAGAATTACAGCTTACATGGGCACGGCTTTGGATCACCTTGTAACTATTCTGTTGTAATTCACTCAGAGGCATAAAAGGAATGACGTGAATCTCAAAATCTGAATTTAGGACCTAAATCCTGAGCTGAAGGAAGCAGTATTTGTTTTTCCCAAGCTAGGTTTTCAGAATGATACAGAAAAAAAGAAGCATTTACACAGCCTACTTGTTACTGTTCACAACTCATCTCTGGAAGGAGCATCTTGTACTCAGACTGACCTTAAAGCTAAAAGTTAAAGGAAATAACTACAAAAAGAGAATAGCTATGGAGTAAATAAAACAACAGGCAGCCCAGATAGAACTAGAACAAAAAAAAAGTAATTATATTGGAAATTTTTTTTACACTATTACAGCATATTACTATACATACAGTTTGTTTGGTCCAGAAATGCAGTGGAAGCTCTGACTTGCATTTGCCACTGCATATTACCAAATTACAACCAGGGAGAACAGTTTTGATAATTAGCCTGAAAAAAACTTCATGCACATTGTTTAATAACCTAAGCTTAATTCATTGTCACTGAACTAGAACAAGAGATATTCCTTTCCTCTAAGGAAACATGCTCTTTTCTATATCTTGTTTCTACTTTACCTCCTTCATTACAACACATACACGCACTGGAAGAAACAAGGTGGAATTAGGAAGAAGAAAGCAATTGCTCTCAATCGTACCATGGACCTTTAGGGACTAATACATCACCCACCTAGAGAAGCAAATACAACATGGCATGTTCTGCTGATAGATAATGTGGCTATCAAGATCACACAGGTGATGAGGAGATGCATAGCATCCTCAATTTGTATTCACAAATCATTTTCATCAAGAGGGTAGAGATTCACATGTGGACAAAGGCATTATGCTCACATTTGTTTATTAATTTGAGCTCAGAGAATGGAAGGGCTGAATTACTTTTATTCAATGATAGTGACAAAGTTGTCTACTGATAGCTGTTAAGTTCCCAAAACATATGTATCATCTTACATATGAACAACTACACCTTCTCAGCTTTCATTATTTAAAGAAGTACTCTAGGGAAGGTCGGAAATTGAAAGACAGGGAAGTAGGAATGAGAGGTGGATTTTGATTTACTGTTTTACACAGAGAAAGGAAGAAAATAAGTGCTTCTTCAGCATCTGTCTTCCCTTCCCTTTATATATGCCATTTGTCCAACTAGATACTCTTTGCCTCTCTTCACATTTTCATGGTACCCAAGCACCTCAAGCTATTAAATTTTCCCTCATCTACACTGCTTTCTGCTCTCTCTGGAGGTGACTCAGACATGAACATTTGTCCTGGTTTCAGACAGGAATCCAGGATAACTCTTCGGGATGGGGTGGGCAACCGACCATTGGTTGGGGAGAACAACTTGTGTCGTATCACATTATTTAGTACATTCTTTTACTATTTACTTTTCTTTTTCATAAACTGTTATTATGTCAACCCATGAGGGGTTTCCCCCTCCCACTCTCTCTTTTTCTCCCTACCCTTCTTGGGCAGGTGCAGGAAAGGAGTGGCCAAGCAGCTTCATTGTCCTAGTTGCTGGCTGGGTTTAAACCATGATAACCAGTCCTTTTGCCTCAGATTCAGCTTGCTGTGGCATTCATTAACTTAACATACAAGATCAGCAACTGTCCCTTGACTGTTAGCTATAGTGGAGGTGAAAAACTACACTAGTTTTTACACAAGAAGCCAAGACTTTGTAGGATAGGCCAGAATTGCTGATTTCAGGAAACATCAGCACTCAAAGTCATGCATAAATCAGAAGCTGAATATCTAATACAAAAAAAAAGTACTGTATGCAGTGTCTTGTCTCATATTTAGTGGTAATAACAACATATTTGTGTGTTTCCTGCTGGCAGATGATGGCTGGTTCTGCATTTACTTTCACAGGCATAAAGCAGCACTGGCAGGGGGGTAAAGCTGGTAGAAAATGTGATTTGAATCAGTCTCATAATTTCAAACTGGTCAGAATAGAACCTTGTCAGCCTGGGAGACTGTCGAATATGCTGTGACATTTAATCAACTGTTTGACTACAGGCTCACCTCTAGTGTCTGTGGTGAAGTGAACATGATTCCCTTCACCTTGCTTCACATCACACATCACTTTTCAGTGCACTGCCGTAGAGAGCTGGGTTATAGCCTTTTTTTTTTTTTTTTTTCCCTTAAGAGGAACACAGTAACAGGGGTCAGCTACAGTCATGAATTTTATGAAAGGTTTGCTGGGAAACCACATTAAATGGCAACATCAGTCCATACATCAGCTCTGCAGTGCTCTTACTCCAAGACTCTGCAGCTGAGTGATTTGCAATGTACTTGCATTTCATAGCCATCATTTTCAAGCGATGTCATTTGCCTTGGTATCAGACACTTCAGCTGCACCAGAATCCACCCAGCTATTCATGATAAATTTCCTTCAAGAAAAAATCTTCACCAGAAACACACTCCCAGGATCCCCAAACTCCAATCTTAGGAAGCCTTGGATATAAAACTAGGCACGGACACTTCAAAATACAATAGAGGCTGGAGAGGAAAAGCTGAGAACAAAATTACTATCCCAGGATTCAAAAATGAAATAACTTTGGATTCAGAAATGAAACAAGACAATTTCCTTGTATTTACTGTTTGGACTAACCTATCCTTCACTTAGAGCAGCCTAGCAAAATCAAGCAAAACAAACATATGTACCCCTGAACAGTGATCATGCCAAAAATCTTTATCTCTGTCCCAACCCAGTGAAGCATATAACAAGCAAACACTGCCTATTTAGTGTTATTATTTCTAGTGTATAAACCTCCAGATCAGAGGCCCACTACATTGGCATCCACATACACATAAAATAGATCTAGCAGAGCTGAACCTATGTTCAACTGTTGCTATGATCCTAGTCTTGCCATTTATGATACAGAGGCATTCAATTAATATGGCTGAGGCCAACAGGATGCTATTAAAGCATAAGATGTGGTCTATATCATCAATATGGTAAATACAATGTTTTTCTTGTTAAGTTTTTTGAAGGAAAGTCAACGCTAGTGGGTTTTTTCCTCAGCAATATTGCCTCAGTTCCCATCATGATACCGTATATTTTCTTCTATGTTGAATCATATTATTGATATTGAACGCCAGTAGAAGTTTTAGTATTGTAAAATATTCAGTTGCAGAAGTAATGTCACATCAGCCATCTCACAGATCCACAAAACTTGTCAACCTACAAATGTGCAAAACCAACAGGACTGAATCTGTAAGTCTGAATCCCCTCCAGGTCATACTAAAACCCAGTAGTTGTCCAATGATGCCTACGGTCACCTCAAAAAAAAAAAAAAAAAAGTTTATAGTGTCAGTCCAATGCTTAAGGTAGAAGACTCCTCATTAGAAAATGGCCACCAGAGTAAATACTACCTGTCATACTTGTTAGCTGTTACTACACAGCAAGGAAAAGTCCAAAAAAGCAAGACTGGGAAGAAAGCTAGAGTTCTCTTTTCAACCATTCTCAGCTCTCAACTTCACAAAGACAACAAACTGATAGGGCATCTACAGAAGAAAAACACCGGTGGCCTTGTTTCTCATTATAGCTATTTTACAGAGCTAGAGAAATGTAGTCTCCAGCACTGCTGTTGTGATGTTCTTTGCAAAAGAAAAAGTAGTGTACATACACATCCGTAAATTTCAGCAGTAGAAAAAGTTTAAGACTGCTGTCACTTTCTTCATTGTATATATAGCTTGGTAAATAAGGAAGAGAGAGTGTGCTCTTGGCAAAACCATTGGGCATTCTGTGCTCAGCCTTCCCTCCTGAAATAAAATACAACACTAAGTTTTTCACATTGGTTGTTTGATATATGGCTCTGTTCTACCTCATCATTCTAGCATGATTCAACAAACATTAGAGAGAAATTTTTCTGTTTAAATCCTTTACTGCAACTGAAGTAAATATCTTACTTTTAGAAAACACATTTCTTAAAGATAAAATGCAATTCTACAATACTCTTTCAGATAGATTTGCCATAAGTCAGATACCCTTGTTCAAATAATGGACTATGAACCTAATTTATCTTGTGCCTTCAAGAAGTACAGAACTTGCTCTTATTAAGGTGCTCCATTATGAGAGTCTGTGACTGATACAATGAATTGTTTTTCAGCTTTGCTGTGGTTGCCATTATAAGTCTTCTGGTTGAATGAAAAGGCAATTAGGAGGAAAGTATTTAACAAGAGACCAAACCAAAATGATACAATTTTAAGGACAGATCATGATTACAATGACATTTAAACTGTCACTCAGCCAAGACAAAATAACAATATAGAGCGGCGTGGGACTCTGGCAAGGGTGATGGGAACAAACCTATTAACTTAGGAGGAAAAAACCCACTTTGTGCTGTAATAACATCTTTGAATGAAGAACTCTTGATTTTCACTTCCCTTTCACTCCTCCATAAATTACAAGTTTAAATAGGAGCAAACAGAAGTTCCTTATGCAGATGATCTGATTAAATCTATAGCAGGACATCTCATTTACCTAGATGTAATTGTCTAATCTTGTTTTTCAAAGACAAGCTTTCTAAGTTCCAGAGTTTAAAATGGATCATTCAAATTTTGGGGGAAATTACTTCAGTGCATAATAAATCCAGAAAAACTAGCTGAGTTCTTCTATAGCTTAGAGGGTATAACTCAGTCATATGTGAGGAAACAGCCTTTGTTCTATGCACAAATATACTATATATTTATATATATATATATATATTAAAGAACTAGTCAATACACTACAGTGTAAAACAGGTAAGTGGAAGGAAATAGAAGCAAAGCTGCGAAAGGCAATAATAACAGCTGTTCCTAATAGAGCTGGATTGCACATTATAGAGTGTAGGTCTCCTAAGGTTTAAATATTTGAGATTTTCCTTTGTTTTTCTTCACAGTATCATGAAATTATTCCTAATTTTTGTTCTTCAACACATTGGTCCATCAAGGTACTTACTCAGAAGAACTGATGTACCTGATACTACCTGTAGTGGTAAGACCAACTCTGGATCTTACGTTGTTCACTTGTTAATGTTTATTTGATGTTTAAACATTGTTTACTCATTTAATTTTATATTAGTGCCAGAAATTGGACTAAACCAGGTCTGAGCACATTGAAAAATTGGATTACTCAAAGGTTATGTCCGAGTGCAACTTGCATTCATTTCTGAATTAGTTTGTGCTGCCTTTAATGACACTGCTTAATATCTTTCCCAGGTAGGCTTTTTGGAATAGACAGCAAAATGGGAGCTTCTACTTTTTGCTTCTAATTCCACTGAAGGCAATAAATACCAATTCAACAGAGCTGCATTTGAAACTTTCCTTCCTTCCTTTAACACCAACATTGTTATGAAAGACAGTTACAGAGCATTTATTAAATTAACTTTTTCTTCCAAAACAATAACAGTGATGTTAACTAATGAATCAATGTCACCAGCTGTCCTTACAGGGCATATCTTTCCTGAACACTAGACTTTACTGTAAAGTCTAGAAAAGTCTCTAATTGCCCTTTCCATCCTCTCTCATCCCAAAGTTCCTCTCAAGTTTTGAAGCTGGTCTCCTGTTCACACTGAGTAGGGGTCATGTAGCACAGGTCTTAATGATTAACAGGTTTTCAGCTTTATCAAAATGTGTGTATTTGTTTTAAAAAACATCTTGCAAAAAGTTTAACTCACAAAACCAGCGACAAGAGTTTCACTCCATAGATCCTTAATGTGAATTGCTACAGAGCAAGCAAAGGGGAAATTAATTGTGATTGCCAAAGCACCATGGGACCAATTCACATCTGACATGAATCAACTTCCACTGCAAGCATGAGAGTATCTCTGTGAACACTGGGTGCAGTATTTCATAGGGAGTAGAAAGACCTTTTAAAATTATTTTCCTACATGAGATAAATTGTTGAAAAGTTGGGGGATTAGTATAAAGAGGCACCACAACTTTACTCAGAAAAAAATGTGCTGCTTTTTTTGTTTGTTACAGAAATACAGATCAAAGAGGTGAGGGACAAGCTGAAATTTTATTTACCCTTATTAACAAAAGGATACATTTAAAATGAGTTTTCCAATTATCTAGGGATATAACACACTGATGTAGTGGTTGTTAAATCTCACAAATTAAAAGGCAAAAGCTGAACTGCAACCCAGAGTTTTTAGAGCAGTCTCAGAGCTTGGAGAATTCATAAACCAAGTAAACCTTCTGACATAACTATAAAATGTGGTATAAACCCTAGGAAAAAATAGCCATCTTGAAAGGGTAACAGCGCTTTTATGAGAATTTCAACTGCACCATGGCAACATCAACCCGTCAAAGCAAATGAAGGGCAGTAAAAGTAAAATTAAAAATGATGAAGGGGACACCAGCTTGCTAACAGCTTTCCAAGCTGTAAAGCTTTCAAATGTTATCTCTTCATTGGTTTGTTCAATCACACATGTCGGTTACAAAGCTTTATCATATTATGTATCTTTCCCATCACTGCAGGCTGCCAGGTTTTGATGGACCTACGCATAAACAAAAAAAACCCCCACACCAACAACCCACAACCTTTATGTTTTTGTGCACACCCCTCCTTCTTTCCCCCTATCGGTTATTCTATACTGGTGCCAATGGTGACACCTCCTGGTATCAACTAAAGATACAAAAATGATGAGAGTTAGTTCAAAGGACTCAGCTACTTCAGCTTCCCATTTCTCTCTCCTCCTTGCTCTACCCACATGCCCCAGAGTCTCTCCCCATGGCTTTCAAACCCCAAACTAGGGGTGGCTGCTCTCACGGGTGTGCTGTGTGTCACATCACCTACTGCTTAGATGTCATCCCATTAGATATTCTATCAGATGTATGGGCGAATGGTAATTCACTAATTTGCTACTCATTTATTACACTGCAGTCAACTTGTTGAATTGCATTCAGTTCCTTGAAATATTTTGAGACACAGGTTTTAAGTAAGACTCAAACATGAAGTACCACATATTGCAGGCATCTAGTCTGAATCTCATTCCTCCTGTGTGTAGGCTGTGGTAAATAACTAAAAGTTGAGTCCCCGTGATTGCTTTAATAGCATCACAGAATAAATATTAAAGAGTCGCAGCTTTCTCACTGGGCCTTTACTCCTATGATTCCTCTCTTTTTTTATTAGCTGCAACACAATTCATGTTTTAATAACTTTCTCATTTTAAAATGGCATTAAAACAGATCATAAACATTGCATATGTTTCATTGTCATTAAAAAGATCTTATACTGAAAAAGGAGGTGTGTTAAAAGAGAACATTAATAAAGTTATAAGTAGAAGTCTTTTTTTTTTTTTAATTAAAATCAGTCGTTAAAGGACCTCTGCCTTCCAAAGTAGAGGATTAATAAAATATAGATTTCTCAAGCTGCACACTTTCTGCCCTCTGTTGGGGCAGAAAGTCATAGAATCACAGAATCGTTAAAGTTTGAAATGGCCTTAAAGACCATCTAGTTCCAACACTCTTGCCGTGAGCAGGGACATCTCCCACCAGACCAGGTTGCTCAAAGCACCATCCAGCCTGGCCTTGAACCTCTCCAGGGGTGGGGCATCCACAGCTTCTCTGGGCAATCTGTTCCAGTGTCCCACCACCCTCACACTAAAGAATTTCTTCCTAATATTTAGTCCGAATATCCCCTTTTTCAGTTTAAAACCATTAACCCTCATCCTACCACTACACTCCCTGATAGAGTCCCTCCCTGTCTTTCTTGTAAGCCACCATTAGATACTGGAAGAACGCTGCAAAGTCTCGCCGGAACCTTCATTTCTCCAGGCTGAACAACCCCAACTCTTTCAGCCTATCTTGGTAGGAGAGGTGTTCCAGCTCTCCAGAGTGCTCAAGTCCTTGGACTCTTTCATGAAAAGGCATATTAATTGTAGACATATAAGAAAAGAATGTAAAGTAGAACTTACAGTTTAAAGTTGGGGTTCTGACCCAGGATGACCTTTGTCAGACTGAATTTTATTATCTATTTTCCTCAGTGATGCATTGCTTTTTTTCCGGTGCAAATTAGAAAAAAACCCCCACCAATTATCTAAAATAGCTGATATTTTGTGCCTATGGAGGCTGGCTGTTGCTCATCGGTGTTTTGGATCCCCCATTGCTAAGCCAAAGAAGACATCCAGGTGGACCAGGATCTGCTCCTTCATGACCAGTCTGCCTCAGCAGGAACCTGAAAGCACCCCTTATTACATTTGTTACTGTGACAGGACTATCCCTTACCACTCAGCCTAAACAACCCTCTGTGAAACTTACAGTGATGCAGAACTAGAGAATGGTCCTAGAGATCTGAAACTCAATTTCCTTTAACGGGTTACTGCAGTTCATAGAAATTCGTTCAAACCAGTGTATTTTGATCAGAAAAATAAGGAAAACCTACTGTAATCTCTGTAATCTGTCTAGAGGTAAGATTTCCAGCTATCAGTACATAGTGTCAGCATAACCCTTTTTGATGGTGACTAATATTCCAGCAAGGTTATTTAATGAATGTTAATGAATTCAATGAATGTTTGCAACTGCTGCAAGACATATTCAGGAATCTGTTTCTTTCTTTTTTACAGAAGTTTATAATAAACTTGTCCAAACTCACAAGTTCTGGTATTTTACAATATGCTTCAAGTTAAAAAAAAAATGTTTAAAAATATTAATAGTTTAGAGATTAAATAGTCTTGAGAATGAGAAAGCGTGTTTATCCATTTCCTTCAATAAAACATATTTGCTCCTGGGCAAGCGCCTCTAATATCTACAGAACTTAATTTTTTTTTCAAATTTGGAGAAGTCAAACTTATTTATAGGCTTTTCTGCTTGAATGTTTCCTTTATATTGTCGAACAAAAGAATGCATTCCTCACACAGATCACCAGCTTCTTTCTCTAGATTGCCACCTGGCATAAGCACCGTTTGCCTGGATAGTCATCTGTCTTCTGTTTCTAGTGAACAGTTTCCAGGATTGAACTGTGCAGCTCAGCAGAATTCACACAGAGTTAATGTAGTTTGGACTGATCAGTTTGATGAAACTTGTCAATGGTGTTGTCTTTACAGATGCCTTTGTTCACCTGGCACCTTTTCTACACAGTGTCTGGGGTCGTACCAATAAAGATAACTGAAGGTAACAGATTATTCAAGTAAACATGGGAGAAATGTCAATGAATGCTGAACCTGGGGAAAAGGGTATTGATGGAGAGCTCTACTGAGCTTATTGCTTATTCATTGCACCTGATAGTTGACAGAGACATCCCACTGAGCATGGAAGTGAGGATTGCCATTGTTATTTTGTTAGGGAACAAGCAGAGACTCCCAGAGCTTTTTTGTCAATCAATTCAGGACTGAGACAGTCACCTGAACCATTTGAAAGGTTGGTGGTCATAGGTTGCCAATCCATGCTACGCCTGAGTGAATGGCACAGAGGAAGCTTGTAGCGGTTAACATACAGGCTTCTCCAGCTGCACTGGCATCACAAATGACATGTAAAGCCACACCTTCTGACCTTCAGCCTCAGGAAGCACTTGATTCAGTTTTGGTTTGGCTGATTTTGTGTGACCAGAACCTATAAAATCTGGTGCAAAGTTGGTGGATTCAGCATCCTGTCAATTTTATTCGGTTCATTCTTTGTGTTTCATGATTCTAAAGCTCATAAAGCACAGGCTTTGAGCCAAGAAATCTGTGATTTCTATTCCAGTAGTTGTTACCTGTCAAGGAAGCATGCTTCTGGTTGCCTGAAGGGAAGATGGAGGTTCTTGGGGTCATTGCCAAGGGACTCCATATACTTTTCTTGTAAAGTTTAAAAACTTGACTTGAATTCAGCTGTCAATGTCTATTTTCTTACTGGTCTCAGTTAGCTGTTTCAAGATGTCCTATAACTGTTCCTACTGCTGTTCTAGAGACGCTACTCATCAGAGCTTCATTACAGCATCTCTATTTCAGAGTTCTGTGGATAGAGGACATGTTTGGAGTTCCCACTGCATCTGGTCCTGTTGAGACTGTGTCCACGCTGTCAAAATGTGAGTGGGACAGATACAGATGTCCAGAAATCATATTAGCTTTCTGTATAAATATAGAGCTGCTTGTCCTAGACATCAGAGGCAATAAAATAAATATCAATTTAGACTCAGAAGTAGTATTAATTATTGGTTCTGACACACTTTTCAGGACCTTAAGACTCAAGTATTCCCTCAACAATGGAATCAGTAAAATCACTGCAAAGTATTGCACATTTACACAGTCCATACTCACATTCAGAAATGTGATTAAAAAAAACCCCTACAATCATGTTCTGTTTTCAGTGAAGACCCATTATTAATGACTTCACATTCCAAATAATAAAATAATTACAATGAACTCCAGTCAGGGTTTCTTCTCACAGACTTCAGTATAGACTTTCTAGCAGTTGCAGTAGAGACCCATAGGAGTATAGGAGTCCTCCAATAGCAGTGATGTTTTGTAACCCTACTGGTGGTAGATTGTTATCTATTAGCTTACATATAGGAGAGAAAATGGATAAAGGATCAGAAATTATCTGAGCCAAACTCTTGCACTATTCCTCAAATCAATGACATTATTTCTATAATCATGAATAACCTTCTGGTTTAGAAGGTGGCAACCATACTTTCCCAATCAGTTTCAATCTACTGCTTCAGAAGCCCCATTCTGTATCACACCAGAACAAACCTAGAATCAGTGAGAAAGAAACTGTCACCAGGATATTAGTACTAGGCCTCCAAAGAATATTTCTAATTTTTATGTTAGACCTCAAGAGATGAAGGTGATTTTTTTTTCATTATGCTTTTAGGAATAAGAATCAATGATTTCCCTTCAATCAAGCACACAGCTCTGTTTGATTTCATTTTCTTATGTTCTTGTTGTGTGGTGCCTTGAGATGTTTCTTTGATAAAGTGCCCCATAAATGTTTTTTTTTATTGTTATTGTCATTGCACTCCTTAGGTCCCAGACTATACATTGTTGTCATACTACCGTTTTAGACTGTCTGATTTTTCATTGCTGAGGAGGATTGATCAGTCTTGTTGCTCTTGCTAGTGAGACCAATATTTTTTGTAATTAATAGAGTAGTCTTTTGTAGAGTGCTATGTTGGATGCCTAAGCAGAGATCTATTGCTCTTTATACACAGCTCTGCATTTAATTCAATGATAATATCATATCAGTAAATAACAGAAGTACAAAGCTTCCCAAGAGCAGTCCTGTTTCTTTGCTTCTTAATTCAGAGACCAGTTCATTTCATCCAAAAAACTACTGGCTGAGACCTGAGAAAAAAACAATCTCTTTTTAAATAAGCAAATCAAAGTGCTTCAATCAAAGTCCCCACCAGAGATAAATATTTCTAATTTAGATCTCTGATACAAGCAAAGGATATAACAGAACAACTTCTAAAGACACTGTTGTCTTTTTAAAAATTAAACAGATTCCACGGTCTTTTTATCTTATTCCCTGTCCTACAGTATTTAACCTATCTTTAATTCTTGGTGCTCTTCAGTCTTCAGTTTGAATTCTGTTAAACCACACAACACTGCAAAAAGGAGGTTGAAGCAGCCCACTTGAAGTCAAATTTGTTAAAATACAGCCTGGGATAAATTGCTACATATGCTCAACAGTAGTCTGGGACAAAACATGTCAGGATGTAAATTGCCTTGATAAGAAGTTCATCAAGTGTTGGTTGATCAGAAAGACATTATAAATGATCAAATAGTGTAACCTAAATCATAATTCATGTCTATGCCGAGTTTTACTGGCAAAGTCCACAGAAATTCAGTTTAAATCGATGGAATAATGACAAATTTAAACCAAAATAACAGAACAGAATTTGCTTATCTCTCTTTGCACACATATACTAAAGTAGATCTGCTCACTTGGCTGGTACAAATACATTTTAGCTCTTTTTATTCTTGTAGCTCAACTGGTTCTGAAAAACCATAGTGACAGGAGCAAAATCTTTTCTAGTTCACACATAATCCACACTACTTTGAAACATGTTCTCTATTTAGACTCAGGACAACAGGATTGCTTCAACTGAGCTAAGGAAATTTCTGTCAATTCTCAACTGTTATTGCCAGGGTCAAAATACAGTTCCAAAAAGGGAACTGGGAATAAAAGTTTCAAGTCAAATTTGCAGAATTGGCATTTAAAGTAAATATAGTTTATTTTGCTTGCAAACTGAGCACAATCAATGCTGCAAAATAATAAATAAGAATGACATATTATGGTGCCACTTTCAATGCTATACTACATATGCAGTTAGAGCATGGGTGACCCACAAGAGAAAGTATTCTAGACACTGATGGACTAGGAGAATGTATGGGTAAGCATAGATTAAAATTATGGCAGTTTTGCACTGTTTTGCTCAAGTGTCTTTTTTTACATTGGATATCTAAGCAAGTCAACCAGGGGAGTATACACCTTGTGTACTAAATACAGTAAGAAATTTTTAATTCTCTTCTTTGTTTCCTTTTGGCAAGAACAGATGGAGCTGGTTTCATTTTTCAGCCTTTTGATCCCTTGTGTCCAAGCTATCATTGTGCTAATAGCTATCACTGTACCTGCAACGCAACTCCTTGCACTTCTGAGCTTTTATTTTTTTCTCTGTTAACGCGGCTTTTCCAGACTTTGGCAGTTGTTGGGATGGCAGATGTGCCCAGGGCTCTGCTTTATATTAGAGAAGTCAGTGTCTCAGGCCAGGGAACTCTGACATCTCAGGAGAGTTCCAAATTCCTGCAGGCTTCCATCATACATGTCCCTCAGTGGCATCTTGCATACCAGGGTCCCAAAGAAAGTGCAACTTGTTACACTCAATAAAACCCCACTTCCCCATGGCACACACTATTCTGTCTTTGCTAGTCACCTTACTTTTTCCTGATCAAAAGCATGAAAAAAAGTATCCATAATGCATCAACTGTTTGATGGGGAAGGGAAGATAGATGACTCTGCATATTACTCTGTGTTCATTTGTCCCATTTCATCCTGAAATGCACTGAAAAACAGCCAGTAAGACAGCCACCAAGGTCAGACTAGAGTCTCCAGAGAGATTTTGCCAATCAGAGTTTCAGAAGTAGCAACTGTGACCTAGATGCCTAAAGAGATCAACAATCTCCCTCAATAACCTAATGACGTCTACTTCTATTAAAATATTTTTTCACCATGTAGAAGTTGTAATTTCCATTATATTTTTGACTGTTGCATTTACAATTCGGTATGAGTTTAAAGCAGTCATTACAATTGTAGTTTATGATAACTCAGCATCCTGCAATAAAGAAATTAAATAATCTGAAAGTAACCATGTTTCCAGTTTTCTTTATCTTCATCTTCCAGTTTAAACATTCTAGAAATTACTGTCATTAACAGAGAAAAAATATATTTCTACCCTCTTGTTGTACTCCCTGAGCATTCAGTCCAATAATATCAATGTATACTATTCTTGCTAACCAGCAGCAAGACAGTAATAAAAAATATACTAACATTCACAAAGTGGTACAAGGCACTCAACACCAACAAATAAAGGACACAAAGGAAAAAAGGCCTAATTAGCAAAAAATAACTTATGAAAGAGATACTGAAAGGCATTGTTCATTTGAGCATTTGCCTTACTGTAAACAGCACAGAGAAACAAAATCCTTGTGAACATCCAGCAATCACTATGTAACTCATGCAACACGCCAAAGATACTTTACAGAACCACCAATAACAGCCTATTAATACATTCTCATCTCATAAGATGACCAGTAAGATACCAGAGCTGGACCAACTGGTCTGTGTAAGTTTCATTAATATATCAGGATTTCCACTGCCTTATGCCATTGTCTTATTAAGCCTGTGCTTAAATACATAGCTCAGCTCTCTTTAACTTGTACTGCACTTTCAGAATCAGAATTACACTGTTTAAAATTGCTTTGCATATGTTTCTGCTGTACTGAATGTAACCTGTATCTCTGTCCCAGACTACCCTTTTTTCCCCGTTTACTTTACCCTGGGATTACTACAAGAAGACAAGTCCTTGCTTTGTAATATCTCCTTCTTCCCTACGTCTCCAGAGAGAGCTTTCATGATGATCGTTAAGTGTCTGTGGTGAGGCATTCCATATGCCAGGATCAAGTGAGTACACACTTGTAAAATCATCAATATTGTCATATTTAAACAGCAGTAATAAACCAAATTGGTAATTGAAGCCATATCCTCCCATATAGACAGGATCCAGAGCTCAGTGATGGAAAGTAGGCAACTGTATCAGAGAGAGAAAGCACAGAATTTGGGAAGATTATTACCAGTATTACTTTTGTGAGCTCAAAAGCCACACTTAGTCATAGGTAATACTGTGTTATTATTTCTACTGTTGTAAATCCTAGGAGCTCTGGTCACAGACTGGGTGTCTAAAGTACAATACCATCTCAGGAGCCAGGGGCGAGGATATACAGCACAATTCTGTGAAGGGACTAGGAAGACAGTAAATAATACACATACAGAAATAAATTATTTTCCTAACTAGGTGTAAGAGATAGAAAAAAATATCTCTGGATTGAAATCATCCCCCTTCCAGGAAACCATAGCCATTCTTGCACAGTTTCTATCTGGTACTCATGCTTGCCTCAAAACCTGTCATTATAAACATCATGATGACAAATGAGCTCAGGGATTTTGTTGATGATCAGATAGTACAAAATGAATTAAATAGAAACCATAGCCAACACTGACAAAAATATTACTTGTGTGAAAATGTGTGTTGACTGATAAGACCAAATAGTGGTCCTCTTGCTTGTGTAGCACAAACCTGTCATACTAGAGGAAGTAATTTAAACAGACCACCTTTACAGACTCATCACACAGTTGAACCAGCTCCACCTGAAAACAGCATTGGAAGTCAGCTGAGGAACAGAAGTCTCATTTAAAAGAAGCCTTACGGAACCTTTCTACACAGGAAAGAGGATCTCCCCCCCAGCTCAGCCTCCACAAGCCCAGAATCAGCTCACTTACAAGCCAAAGCAGTTACTTTTGTTTGATGATCTGGATTAGAAACCAGAGAGCTTCCAAATTTAAGGAATATCAATCCTTCTATGGTTTAAGGGCATATCAAATGCAACACCTAAGGACATGATTACTGACATTTTCTAATGTTTTGCCCTTCAGGGCCTAAAATACAGAGGGAGACAAGGCTCGGGGAAGGCAGATGCACAGCTTTTCACTCATCTCCCTTTTAACAGATTGCTGAAGGGAATTTCTGCAACAGAGAAGGAAGAGGCTTCCCAAGCTCCATGAGACCAGCGGGCAAGGAAAGGCAGGATTTGCATGTGGAAAGGGGAAGGGAGCATTGCCATGTTCTGCAGCCATAATCTAGAGGCACAGCCTGTCCCCTCAGTGACATCTGATTGACACACAAAGGGGTGTTAGCAAAGTACGTGTAAGAAACATGCCACCCAAATTCCTGACACCCTACTTTTTAGTAGTAACACGGTAAATTTGGGAGGACATCCATATAGTCAAAAAGTCAAAAGATAATATGGACTACCAACTTAAAAAATAAGGACAACTGGTTAGAGAGACTAACTGCAAAATTCGCATGGGGGCTGGAAGACAAGGAGATGTAACCATATGAAACGTATCAAACCCTCTCACATTCAAACCCTGCAAGAGGGAGAAGCTAAAGCTCCAAACTTGCTGTGAATACTGTATACTATTTGGTAAGAGATATCTCACCAAAGTATCCTACAATAAAATGAGAGGATTTCAGCTAACGTTAACAGATCAGACCCAACATAATCTAAGTGTAAAAATAGTTTCCATACAATCACAGGAGGTCTCACTGAACTTTTATTTTGACTGTATTTCCAAGAGTAGGACACTTGTTTAATATGCAACTCTCTGAGAGGCTTCCCATCAAAACTAGTAACTAAGCAATTACCTTGTAATCAGACACAGTGTTGACAATGCAATCATGTAGCAACGCGTAATTACACAGCAAAAAGTCACAGGCGGTATTTCGCACTACACCTGGCAAACTAAGTGCTGCCATGTTTTTTTTTTTCTCCAGCTGAATAAGACTCCAGAGATTCTAAACAATGCACTCAACCTGAAAACATGATTCTCACAGCTTTTTTTGTTGACATAAGTGAAATGCCCAGACAGACAAACAAAACACACACACACACACACACACAAAACACATCGCATCAAAGGTAGAATATACCTTCTCCACTCTCTTTTATTCTCTTTTATTTAGGATAGTATGAAGTGTCTTAAAGAAAGAGTTTGGAGACCAAGCCGTATATCTCTATCTCTGCCCTGGGGGGCTTCTCCAACCACTGCCAACTGGCCAACCCACTCTCTGTAGAGGCAAAATTTAGCAATTTGTCATGTCAAAGAATAAGGAGAACTTCTCTGACTCTGGGGATCGATCTTAACACCCAAGGGGCATAAGGGCAGGATATAAAGTCTCTGAGTTACTGTTAATGTTGCCTTCTAGTAATAAAGGCCATCCATTCCATCCATTGTTGTTAAAATTCCCAACCTCTTGGTTTTTTCTTATGAGAAAGCACCCACACTTTTGGGATGTCTGAAAAGTGACCTGATACAGACGAATAAAATAATATTAAAAAAAAAAAGTAAGAAAATCACCACCAACACCAAATACTTACAAGCAGTCATTTAAAAAAAATAAAATAAAAAAAATAACATCTTCTCCATAATTTTAGAATAAATGTTTGTTGCACTTCTAATTTCTAGAGTGCTCCAGACAGACAGTTTAAATTGATGGCTTGTTAGTGAGGACTGGCCCCTTTGTGAGATGTTTTCAGAATGATTGATTTACAATAAAGTGGCTCCTGGTGGGTGCACGCAGGTGGAACTGATTCAGATCGATTCCACAGAAGCTGACTAATCAGCTGTTTAAACTGGCAGAGTGCTCAATGACAGAAACAGTGCAGCTATCATTTTCTATCTAAGATTACAAATTAACTTGTTCTGTTTATCCTGTATGCCATCAATATGGAGAGAAGCAGCTGAGAGGGAAGTGGGATTCCAGACTGATGGTATAAAGCCTTCCCTTTCAAACATTGACAATAAAAGCACAAGGGGAAATTTCATTACATATTAATGAAACCAGTGGAGAGCACCACCAAATGAGGAGGTCTCCTTTAATTAATTAAAAGGAGTGGGAAGTCAACAATATTTTAAAAATGTGACCACCAAAGGATAAATCAATGCCAGAATTGCCAAGAGTAAATGTGTGCTGTTTGTTCCTTCCCTGTCCCACACACCCTATCAGTCTGTCCCTTTCCATGCATATTATATGCACACGAGAGGACTAGTATCTTTAGAGACTGGTATTTCCAGAAATGATTAATGATAGGTAATCAACATTTCAGCCTCTACAGTCATATCCCTGAAAGTGTCATTTTTACAACAAGATGAAAAACTCCATGGGGAACACAATGTATGTGGGTAAGTGAAAGGTGTCAGAGAGAATGTGGGTAAGTGAAAGGAGAATAGATATTCCCTGCCTTAGAGCTGATAACAAGAGCAGGGGTATGAGGAGAGTGGGGGCTTAGCAAAATAATTCTAACCATCTCTCATCCATAATGTTTCCTTCATGTAGCATCTCTGGCATGTGAAAAATGTATGATTTCTTTTTTATCTTTCCTCCCCCATCCCACATAGGCGTACCTCATATGCACCAGAAAAATACCAAGTATATCCCAGTGCAAAAGGGCAGTTCTCCTCTTGTTCACGGCAGGGGGTACCGATGATGACACTAGCAAATGAGTTGTAGGTAACCTACCAAACAAGTTTCCCTTCACCAGCTTTTTTTCACCTGGAAAAATGGAGGGGGACAGGAAAAAATCTAGTTTCTCTGGACTTGTTCAGTCCTAAGTTTCTCTTCAGAGCTTGAGTAACAGAGTGATAATTGTTAGCAATTTTGAATGCCATTTGATGTGCCTATTTACGGTCTGTGAGCAGCTCATGGCACTTGGTGGTTAAAAACCAAATAAAACTAATCCACCTGACAACTGTCAGTCTTTACCAAACTGATTCAAATTAAAAGCAGTCCTTGAAAAGTGCTGCACTAACAGTAGTGCTTACCTTAAAGAAGCACACCACTCAGACAGATTAGTTCTGTAAGCATTACTGTCACTCTGACCTATTACTTGAGCACATTGACTAGAAAACCCCAAGATGTGCCTCAAATAAAAATTGATATTTTATTGCAACTTCTGAGATGCATAATATACGGTCTTACTGTCATCTGCTTTCTTCTGGTATTGATAACATAGAAATTAAAATACTAAGCAGATACTGACATTAAATTTGTTGGCCTAGGAGGTAAATATTTTGACAGATGTATGGCTAAAGCTACTTCTATTGCTACAGAAAGGAAAGTAAAACTGGATTGTCAGTAATAAAGGAAAACAATGTATCACCTGTATATGCATGCAAAACATCAAAAAATAGTCAAGCATGTCTTTGTCATGAAATGAGCTTGTGAGGGCAATACAATCTAAAAAGGAAAAATGAAAACAAAACTCTTGAGCTGATCAGCCACATGTCTGGATACTCACAAAATAAATGCTACTATTTGCCAAGAAAGGAAAAGACTCTAATTTAAGAAAAAGAATTTAAGTAGGATAATCAGGAAGCCACATGCAACCTTTGGATGTGTGATGTTGGTTTCTATGATCACCTGTTTTTGAGAAGATTATCCTCCTGACCTTCACTGTTTTAGCCTTGAAAAGTGTTGAATGCTCAGCATACTGAAGTAAAATTTAGCTGCCTCATTGCTGGCTTCCTTTTGAGTCCTCAACCCTGACCTGAAGGGATCTTTTCTGACTCTCCATCTCCAGAGAGAAGAAATAATTCAGTGCTCCTGCAAACATAGGCCTAGTTCTCTCCTGAGCAAGCTGCCAACGCCAGCTGAATTATGTGTTCTGGTATTGTGATGGGGGCTGCTCACAGCAAATTGATCTGATAGCGCTGAAGCCATTTCACTGCAGACCTCAGGTTGATATGCAGTCTCAGAGGTGAGATAAGCTACCTGGTTCTGAACGGAACAAGACATGTTTCTTCAAGATAAGATTGGCAATTCAAAAAGAGCTGCTGCTTGGACAACCAAGCGCAGGCATTGATCATGATGTATCACACAGAATTTGGTTCACATGTATGTAGTAGGGAAACAGACACACACTTCATACTTTCTCTGCCTGACTATCTGAGACAATTAATATATGGATGTATTGTACACAACAAAATGCAGAGGAAAAACTCAAGAAACAACTTATTGACCATCCAGGTAATGTAGGATGATGAGGGAGGTCATGAGAAGGGAAGAAGAATCTCAAAATGAGAACAGTTTCATTCCGGGCTTAGATGAGAGCAATAGCAATTCCCAAACAAGCCAGTGCATATTTCCTTACACCTTTAGATCTGCTGGATACTGGTGATGTCATCTGATTCCCACGTTGACTGCAGATCCTTCTCTGAGACTTCCCTAAATTAATTTTTCACTGAACTAGGACATTTGGTAAAAAAAAAATAATTTTTGACTATGAAAAATCCATTGCAGTTTGAGTCAATACTATTACTTTTTTTAAAAATAAGTCAAAATTAATGTTCAGTGATTCTCATTACACTTGTGCAGTTAGTCTGCATGGGAAAATCTGTTCTGATCAGAGCTGAAGTTCTGAGGAAGTCAGCAACATCACAACTCCTACTAAGCTTGTTTCTTTTAAATATACTTGCAAATGCTACCAGTCTTTTAGCCACGTTTCTGTAAACCAAATGGACTCTTATTACTCTACAACATATTTTCTAATCCTTCAATTGTTTGTCTAGCATTTCTTTTTACCCTCTCCAGTTTTTCTATTTCCTTCTTAACAGACATCAAGTTCAGACATATATTCCAGAATTATCTGCATCAGTATCCACAGAAGATTTTGCCTGCATTTTCATTTAATATTCCTCTTAGAGATGTTACCCCTTTTGTTCTCAGTGTTTTTCATAAAAATCCATTGATCTGCACTACTATCTTATAATTCAATCAAGCCCCATGGCAACAGAAACCTTATTTTGCCCATGATCACTGTCGAGGCTGACAGTACTTTTCATCTTCTTCACCCTTTCTAATGATGAGCATTCTCCAAGTTCTCTGGAACTTCTGCAGTTTCAAAAGCTACTGAAATTTAACCTTTACTGCGCAGAGGTCTTAGCTAGCTCTTTTTAAACAACTGGAGAAATTTTCCACATCTTTTATGATACATACATTACACAAACATAGAAACTGATCATAACTTACTGCCATGAAAAGGCACTCTTACCACTGATTTTACCCTTTGCCACTGGGGAAGACAGAATAATGTGTCTTCCACACCACCTTGACGATTAATATTTGTATTCCACTTGCTTAAGAAAATACTAGTGTGCTGTGATATACCAGCACCAACGCAATTCCATTGCTCTTCGCCATGTGGGCTATGTACAGGGAGAGAGTATGTTATCTCCAAAGGTACTTTTCCACCACAAATGAAAATATGGTTCATGACTGTACAGACCTGTGCTCGTATTTTTGCATTCAAATACTTCTTTGGTTACCTCTCCCAGGGTTACCACATTCTCTCCCAACCATTCTGATGCCCCTGGGAATAAAGAAATAACATGTACTTTGCATTTCCACCCAAAAATAAAAAGATGATTGAAAGCATGAATTCATACAAATAAGCCACATCTCGTTTGTTAGCAGCAGTTGTACACTTTGAAACATGAACTGCAAATATAGTTGAAGTCTCAAAATCAATGCAAAAACTTCAACTACTGCAATTTTCCAGCCATGCATCTCGTGAATATTTTTCAAATCAAAGAAGTAGTCAACTGAAATCCAACTCTAACGAACATCTTCCTCACCAGGACTGCTACTGTGATTACGAAGACTGTTCTGAGCTACCACATCTGCATGACTAGATGCAATAAGTCTAGCTCTGTATTACTAACCCTCATTGTCAAACCAGCCCAGCAGTGTCTGTTTGAACTGTATCAAGCTGCCACCAGAAGAATCTTTTATTTTAATGAACTTCAGATACATGCAAGGATACTCATGGAAAAGCCATGTATTTTTGTTATTTGTCTTTTAAGTACACAGGATTTTCTATCTATTCCCTGTAGGTTGCTAGCAATCATTTCCCTTGTTCAAAATGTAATTACTAGGAATTCCAGAGGAAGATTAATTATTCTGTTGTTATCTGCTATTTGGTAAGGAAAAAAAATACTAAATGAGGTCAGAGGAGTGAACAAAACTACACAATCACTGTAATAAATGAGTAAGTATTTAAGTTTTATAGCACTGGGCCACTTTGAACCTAGCAGACTCTTCATTGCCAAAATAGTTACAGTGTTAATTGACCTCTGAACTAGTGACTCTGTCTAAATGATAGTTTTATAAAAGCAAAAATATTAAGATAACACATTCCAGTAAAACTATGTTTAAAAAACTAGATTCTTCCTCATATCTTTCAGATGCAAAAGAGCCACTTTTTCCTGAATTTTGTCTTCATAACCTCAGTCAGACTGCAAATCTAATTCTAATGAGAGATGTGGTGAAATTTCACCAGTCTTTCATAAAATTTCCCCAGATCCAACATCTAACGGGGAACTAAAAAATTACACCAGAAAGTTTTCATATATTAACTACAAGTCAGTGGGAAAAATGCTAAATAATACAAGTTTCTTAGCTGTCAATTCAGAAGAAAGTTAGTATCGGAGAAGATGTCAGTATTAATAATTATTTTCTATTGTTGGTAGTAGCCTTACAATCAAGTCAATAAGCTGTTACAAATGGGCAAAGAGGCAGATATGCAACCAGTCTAAACCTTCAGACTAAAGTCCTGTTCTTACAGACCTACCATGGAACTGTTATTTTCAATGGATCACTTCACTTTGATACATATGCCCCTTTCAAGGTCTCAGACTGGCCAGGGCTCATGACCAGGAACTATGAGATTCATCTGCGTGCGCAAAACTGGAGAAGAGAAGAAGTGTTGGCTATAAATATTTCAGTGAATCTGGAAGTGTGTTTTAAATTGAAATGACTGTGGCATCAGTCAGATGTGAGGAACAGCATGGAAAGAGGGATTCCTAAAGCAAAATTCACAGGGGGAGGTAAAAATCAGAGCTAAGACTTACATAAAAAACCTGCAACTGGTGGTAACTGATGTAAACTCTGTTACTTTGGGGCGAAAGGCTTGCAAGAGCCATGCCAATGGTCAGCATGATGCTGACTGCCAAGAGGTTAAAGGAATTGTCCTTACAATAAATCAAACTCAATTTTTCACTGAAAGGAGTGTAGGTCCTCAAATAATAATTGATCATTCAGCCAGAGTAATTTCTCAATAAAGAAGAGTTTCTAGGACTTTCAGCAATGAGAAGCTCTCCTCAAGCTAGGAAGAAAAGGAGGTAAGTCAATTTTTGAAAGAGCTGAAAGAAAACTGCATGTCAAAGATATTTCTTCAGATGTGCAGAAACTCTTCAGCAGTCAATCATGAGTGGGTTTTCAGGGCTGCTTTTAATCTTGAAATTGCATATGTACAGCTTAATTGCCCATGGGCAAGAACTGAGGGATGGCTGGGTTGGGGTTTTTTTCAGTGTTATTTCAAGGAAGACCAGATGTCCTCTGTATTCAAAAACTGTTGGCCAAATCAAACCTTTCCTTTAATATTTCTCACTGTGCTGTGTGTACAAAAGAAGAAAAGAGAAAGTATGGAATTTTTATCAAAGATTTGCACCTCAGGGAACCAGCTTTAGATCTAAATCTAGTCAAGAATGCAATAGTGGTTTCTTCCCAGGTGGGGAAGAGGATAATTAACATAATTCAGGGAAGGAAATTAATTGTGATAGATTAGAATATTTTATATCAAATGCAAATCTCCCATTGACTTTTGTACTTGAATTCTAACAGCTATAATATATTGAAGATAGGAGAGTATAATAATAATGATGACATTAATAGCACTCTAGTGTAAAGAATTATTAAGACTTAAATGTGATACTTTTCAATAATGGTAGATGAACTGAATTTGAGGCATATTCAAGGAAAGCTTCAAGCATTGATTTAATTTAGTTTTATACCCAGTAAATTGGACTAATGTCATGTTAATATCCTTAGGCTTGAAAAACAAAAAGATTGAAGATTTTCTTTTTCTTTTTTTTTTTTTTTTTATTTTCCCTATAAGCCCTTATAGTTAAATTCTTTCCAGGTAGTAATTTATATTTCATACTACTTTTACTATAAACATCATAACAGAACAGTTAAGATTTATTGCTTTGGCACCAGGAAGTGAAATATGCCTGTCTTCTCAGAAGTGCACAGGATGTAACATGAACTGGGATTTTAGATGGGGTGTCTGGGCAGAGCAAGCCCCATCATGCTCTGATGTTCTAGATCTACAAACAGACTTTCATTTATTTGTCTTATCCAAATGGGCTGGCCTGATTAGAAGACCCTTTTGTGTTTTGTCAATGAGCATTAAAATAGTTATTCTTACCAGGGTCTTTGAGGCTCTATGTATAACAAAGTATGTTACAGTTCCTTACCAGAAAATATTTATCATAAAAAGAGATAAAAATAATAGAGAATCTGAGACATTATGAGAACCGTTCGCAATGTTTTCATCCTTCTTGAACATTTTTTTCATATTTCTGCATGATACTTTAAAAAGTAGGAGTGTCTTAGTGGGATGAGAAGTAAAACATGGACATTATCCAAACATTATCCCAACACTAGATCCCAAGGTAAAGAGTCTGTGTAAAACCCTGAGATCTACAGCGAAACTCCTAGGGAAAAAAAAAGCATGTCATATTACATATTTTGTATTCTTACAGGGAACAGGTAGGAAGGAGGTTTTCTTTGGTTTTATTTTTACAGTTATAACATGAATTGGTGTGTGTGGTAGGTACTGCATTATTATTTCACATTCAACTGAGGCCAACACTATTCCCTTATATCTTCTAGCAATTTACTATCACAACTTGTGAAGGTTATTTCCTTAGCAAAAGAGCAAGAATTATTTTCTTTACTGTGCTTCTTGAGATACTATTATTAGTGAGGTTTCAACTATGGTTAAAATTGTGTTTTGCACAAAATAATGGGTTTTGGGGTTCTATTAAGCTGATGCCATAGGAAATCAAACGTCTGCTTTTTTTTTTTTTTTG